>APFE031416933.1:0-14723 GCA_000404065.3 Pinus taeda | reverse complement strand
ATATATATATGTTAGGTCAAGCGTTTCATATACTCATAAATATAAATATCATGAGAGACAACCCAAATTATCTAAGTATTGAGATAAGGCATTGTTAAGCTCAAGAGAGATAGGTCGATAAGGCCAAGCATCGAGAGTGTCCCTCTTGATAGTACATATATGCACATATGCGTAAATAGGTTGATGAGGGATTCACTACGTATTGCAGGGTGTCCCCTATTGATACATATATGCATATATATGTATGGTAGCATCCTTGTAAATATTTCTAAGTGCCAAAGGCTTGTCATAGGGGTCACTTACATCATGTGGTGGATAGAATTCTTGTCTTGCCCTAATGCAGACACTTCGTAAATGGGATGAGGAAAGGGAGCATGATGTAAGGGTGAGATTGACAAACTTGGTAACAAAACGTTATTCTGTCATGAGACATGGACCTTTATGTCTCGGTCATGGCCTCAAGAGGTTGTCTCATTGCAATGCTGAGAGAGAGAGGGAAGGTTGAGATATGTGTAGACTAAAAGTTGATTCCTCCCAAAAACCTAAAATAACTGTAATAGAGAAATATGGTTTTACCGTGGAGTCAAATGTTGGTAGGTTCTAGGCCAAAGAGGCTATGTGGAGGAGATCATGTCAACATGACATCATCTCAAGCTGACATCAACATGATGTTAGAGTGATGTCATCTAAGGTCTTAGAGGAGTAGTGAGGTGCCCTATGTGGAATAGGCCAAGAACTAGTGGCTGAGATTGAAGGAGAAGTCCTTAGAAACTAATGAGAAATTTCATGTCTCGGGACCTCAGGGGAAACCTTGTCGCAATTGTGAACTTGGTAGAAGAGGGTATAGGAAATGGATCCGAAAGAGAGGAATTGCACTTGTCAATAAATGTTAATAAGCATGTATTTCCTCAAGATCATTTTATAATGTGTATAAGGTAGGCCGAGAAATGGGAGTGAAGGTTGAGATTTATAATATCAAGGATTTCATGCAAAACACAAAAGGGGTTTGGTCTAATGGGGTTGGGAAGGGATCGATGACTTGTAGATTTCCATAGAGGTAGGGAAAAGTGACATATGGCCCAACAGTGCTGACGTGGGAATGGTTGGTGATCTGGAAGGTCGCCACATGGGGAAGCCACATGGAAGCACCTTGCTGACATGGTAGGCGTGGAATAGGCAGGACTCTAAAAGGACATATCTTTTGATCCGTAAGTCAGATTGACGCAAAATTTATACTATCGGAAAGCTCTCTACAAGACGGATGCAAAGGTGGTGTTTATTATAAGTTTTAAGGAGGTTGAAAAGTGGGGAATTTTGTGACCCCATTACCATGATAGGACTATGAAGGTTGGGTCAATGACAGTAACACCTTCCAGTGAGATGGTTTTAGCTAAGGAGGTGGGAGGGATTGTTACAAGGTGGTAGCATATAATAAGGTTCAATACTAGACCTCTAAAGATAAATTTTGGATCTAAGGTGGTACAATAACACATTAAGAGTATGTCGCAAGATAAAGATAAGATATATAGGTTCAATAGTTGGATTGGCTGGCCTTAAAGGAAAAGGATCTTAGTTGGACCTTTGGGAGCATAAGATTGTATGGCTTAGTTATAGAGCATGCATGCTTGATAATTGCTTGCTTGAGAACATGAGAGCAAGTGTCAGAATTATGATTGATGGCTATGTGTGGATTGAAGATTGTGTATTGCATGAATATCCATGATGAATTTTTTAATTGTGAAATTAAAGATGGCTGATACTGATGTGTTAGATTTATTTCTAACTAATCCTTTAAGATTGTAGATGTCGTGATGCTAGTCTCGATAAAAAAGATAAATTGTAATTGGTAATGTTAGTCTTGGTAAGGAGACTGAGTTTAATTTAATGATGCTAATCTTGGTAAAGAAGATGATTTTCATTAATGTTGTTGGCCTTGGAAAAGAGTTTGATTTAAAAAAAAATATTGAATAATGTTGATTCCTAAGTCTTGTAATGGTGATACTGAAAGCATGTTGAGGTATATGTATATATGTTTATATGTCTGGTATGAATTTAAACTTACTAATATATATGAATATGATTTTTTAAAACACACACACACACACACACACACACACACACACACACACACATATATATATATATACATATGTGTGTGTATATGTATATATATATATGTATGTATGTATGTATGTATGTACATATGTGTGTGTATATACATATGTGTGTGTATATGTAAATATATATATATATATATATATATTATATATATATATAATATATAATATAATATATAATATATATATAGATATATATATATATATATGTATGTATGAATGTATGTATGTAATATAACATACATACAGACTACAATACACACACATATGTATATATATAGTATGTTATATATATATATGGTGTGTGTGTGTGTGTTTAAAAAAATCATATTCATATATATTAGTAAGTTTAAATTCATACCAGACATATAAACATATATACATATACCTCAACATGCTTTCAGTATCACCATTACAAGACTTAGGAATCAACATTATTCATTTTTTTTTAAAATCAAACTCTTTGCCAAGGCCAACAACATTAATGAAAATCATCTTCTTTACCAAAATCATCTTCTTTAAAAAATCATATTCATTCATATCAGTAGGTTTAAAGTCATACCAAATATATAAATATATATAACATGTTGGTTGATTGCATAACACATATCGGGTTGTGTGTTCACAAGATACATCATTGAGCCCACAAGATTCTTGTAAATGGTAGCATCTACTTGCTCACTTGAAGAAGCATGCTCCTTCCTCCAGTTTGTAGTTATAGGTGTGTCCATGGGCTTACAATTATGCATGTGAAATCTCTAAAGTATCTCGGTATCATACTTGCCTTGAGATAGAAACAATTCTCCACCCCCCTACCATACTTCCAGTCCTAGGAAGTAATGCATGAAGCCCATGTATTTCATCTCAAATTCCCTTGGAAGAGCAGATCAACTGCTCATCACCAATCAATATTAAATCATCGACATACAAAACAAGAATCAACAACTTACCATCTACCATAATGTGATAGAGGTTCACATCTTCTTCAATTTTGGTGAAGCCCAATCTAATGAGATAATTGTCGATCTGAGAGTACTATGATTGGGGCGCCTATTTGAAACAATATAATTCTCTCTTGAGTCTGCACACATGTGACTCTTGATCATATTCCTAAAATCCTTCTGGGTGCTCTATGTAAATTTCCTCCTCAACAACACCATTGAGAAAGGTGGTCTTCACATCCATTTGGTGTATTTTCCACCCCATTTGTGAAACCAATGCTATAATGGATCTAATTGAGTAATGTCTTGAAATTGGTGCAAAATTTTCCTCATATTCCACTCCCTCTATTTGAGAAAATACTTTGGCCACAAATATGGCCTTTTAATTCTCGATGATATTGTTCGATGCTTGCTTCACTTAATAGATCCATCTTGAACCAACCAATGGTTTCCCTTTTGGTCTCGGCACCACCTCCCATACATTGTTATTTATGATGGATTCATATTCTTCCACCATGGCATCAACCCAAACCGGTTGAGAAACTACTTACTCAAATGAAGAAGGCTCTGTCTCAATGAGCTTTGTCATGAGAGCCATGTACCGAGTGTACCTATAAGGTGACCTCCTTTTCCTACGTTGTGATGTGGGGTTCCCACATTCACCTGCATATCCTGCAACAATCTATCAGCTTATCTCATTCTCTTTCTCCCCTCTCTAGAAGATTTTGGTTAAGTGGGTGCCTCCATTTTGCCTCCTATTTTCTCCTTTGCATGTGGCTGATCCACAACCTCCTAAAGCTCATCTTGAGGCTCCTCCTTTGAAGGAATAACCTCCTACTCTGGTGGGATACTCAGCTCTCATTCTAGAGAGAATCTCATAGCCGTGTCCTTGTCGAACTTAGCATCTCTCCTCACAACTGTCACCCTCAATGAAGGAAAATACACTTGGTAATTGTGTGGAGTTTCAGTGTATCCCACAAAAACTCTTGACTTTGTTGTAGGCTCAAGTTTCTTCCTCAAATCCTTGGAACATGGAAATAAAATGAAGCACCAAGAATTTTGAAATTAGACACATTAGGCTTATTCCCAGATAAATCTTCCTATGGTGTGATCATACCAAGTATTCTATGAGGGCTCTAGTTCTACAAGTAGACTACTGTTTTGCATGCTTCTACCCATAGATGAAATGGCAGCCCCTGATCATGCAACATGGCCCTTGCTGCTCTGACTATGCTCTCGTTCTTCCTCTCAGTGACCCTATTATGTTTTTGGTTATGGGGTGTTTTCAGTTCTCTTTGAATACCTTCTTTTGCACATAAATCCTTGAAGGCATGTGAAACAAATTCACCTTTGTTGTCACTCTTAAGAGCCTTCACCTTATTCCCATTATACTTCTCAACTAATGCTTAGAAATCATCAAATTTTGAGAAAAAATCATCCTTCTTCTACATGAAGAAGATCTAGCATCTTCTACAAGAATCATTAATAAAAATAACATAGTACTTATGTCTTGTTGTGTAGGCTTTAGAAAAGGGTCCGCAAACATCCTTGTGGACTCGGTCCAAGATTGCATCTCTTCTTTCTCGGTCATGGAAAGTGGATTGGACATATTTACCCAATGTGCAACCCTTGCAGACATCATGTTGGTCAAGGGAGCCTTTAGGGAGACCGATGGTAATTTGTTGCATGATATTTAAGGCACCATGGTGTAGATGATCTAATCTCCTGTGCCAAAGTTATCCAACATCACGACTCATAACTTTTGCAGCCTTGCTGCTCAATGCATTGAAATATCCCACCTCAAGTTTGTATAGGTTATTCACATAAACCTTAATCTACTTGACTTTCCCGATATCTATGTGTCTCAAAAAGGCTTTCCCTTTACTAAAAATAACATCATAGCCACGATCTTCTAATATTGCTACAAAGATCATGTTTTTCTTCAGTCCAGGTACAAACATAACATCTTTGAGGTGAAGAGGAGAGGCTTTCTCCTTCTCAGAGGTGATAGTGCCAATTCATATAGAACTATACCTCCCATCATCACCCATTTAGATATGCATCTTGAGATCCTTCTCCTCTAGGATATTGAAAAAAAATCCTTGCACCCTGCCATATGGAACGAGCCACCAAAATCAAGGTACCACACATGCCCCATAATAGTGTTTGGCATGCATGCTATTGGGTGAAGTCTAATTTGAATTGTGAAGCCAGTGCTTCACCTGCTGCTCCTCCTGAAGGCTTCTTGGTAAACTTATTGTGCAGACATTTTGTTGCATAGTTCCCGAGTTCATAGCAAATTTTATCTTTCTCAAGTATTTATTCTTGCCATTATTTTAGCTAGATTCAGGGTTTCTTTGGGTATTCTTCCCTTTACCCTTATTCCCCTTTCTAGCCAAGGAAAAATTCTCTTCATCATCAACTTTGGATGATGTCCCATCTTTGTTATTTCTCCTGAACTCTTCTTGAACAAAATCTGACCACAACCTTTCCCAATTCAATATTTTTTCCCTTTCATCCATAGAGTATTGGTAGCTTTGCCAAGATTTTGGAAGGCCTAGGAGAGTTAGGCTCACCAGGTCATCTTCTACAACATTCACCCCAACCCCTCCAAGCCATCACAAACTTGAGTAAATCTGGAGAGATATTGTGGAATAACATCATTCTTATGCATTTTAATGTTTTAAAGTTTGTCTTTCAGGGCCATGGTCACCGTTATTTTCGAATAGCTCAGTCAGTGCCTTCCACATAGAAAATGGTGTCTCTTTTCCATGGATATTTGAGACCACATGGTCTCACACACCTTCCAAAATAATTCTCGTGGTCTTTGCAACATTCTTCTTCCATTGGGATAATTTTTGTGCATCCGATTGTGGAGGTTTTGCAATGTTAATTTTAACATATTCTAACACACCATTGTCATCGAGCACTACTCCATTCAACCCTTCTAGGCTATGAAATTCGATCTACCCTCTAGGGCATACTTGAATCACAATTCGTTGAAATAAATCCTCCCAATCCTGAAGAAAAAAATTCTGCAAGGAGGCTGCAAATTCAAAATTCTTGAGAGACAAGTTCGAAATATTGGGTCTAATGTGAATTCTGAGGCTTTGATAGCATGTAGAAATTTGATAGAATTACAAATGCTCAAGAAATTTAATATAAAATCGAGAGACATAATTATACTTTATTTATTTGTAGAATTAAATTCACAAGTTAGAATAACATGCACAAACATGCAATAAGAAAAACCACAAATACATAGTGATTTCTAGGGGAACCCAACTAGAAAAAAACCCCTCAAGCCTATTTGCATTAATTGGATGAATAGAGAATCTATTACAGTTGCTAGCTCCAGTTTGAGCTCAACCTAAATAAGAATAATTGTTCTCTCTATTCAATGAACAATTATAGCCAACGTTTAACCAAATATCAGCTCACCAAGCCTCCTATTTCCTTGTGCAAATCCTGAGGAAACTAGCCCCAATTTTTTAGGAATTTTCCTCCAATTGATTGTGCAATTCCCAAGGATTGATCATCTTATTATATGCAACACCTGTACACTCAAAAATAATCTACAACTCATGTTACACTAACTTGTCATCTCCATTATAGTTGAGGAACTTGAATTCTCTACATGCACTAGCTATTTTAGGTTGATTGATCAGTTAAATAATAGATATATGAGTTATGTTGTTGTCCCATTACACAAATTACCTTCAACTGACTCTAACAATAGTTAGAGTGCAATTAATTGAATACAACTGAAAATAACTAAACTGGATTACTAGAATTTAGTAATCACACATGCATAACTAAACTGCAAGCCCTCAAACTCAAATTTACTGAGCTAAATAAGTGACAAGAGTCATGTCACACAAGTTAACTATCTCTAAGTTGTCCTTTTGATGTGGAAATTAAATTTACTCAATTTGATTAAGACTAAAGTCAAATTGAGCCTTTCTTGCTACATTTTTTCAACAAATGAGTGATTTTTTCCCTTTATTGACTTTTATACATACTACAAATCTTGTCTTCTCCTATGAGTGTTTTGTAATATCTACGTTTCTAGACTTTTTAGAATCTCTATGGAATAGAAACTCCCTATTTCCACTCTAGTAGGAAGTTACTGTGAAATGAATTATAATGTCTCATCTAAGAGGGAAGCAAATGTTGAATCCTGGAATCGGCCCAAACCTCTCATGCACCACCCACCCCCTCCTCCCCGAAAACATACATGCACATACCCTCATTTCCCTTGGCCACCCACCTACATTACATGCCTTCACACCTCAACCCACCCCTACATACACCCCCACACCCATAAACCTCGCTACTACAGGCTAGGTGACACCCTATGCGACAGTGTCAATAGTGTGGGAGGGGAGGGGGTAAGTGGTATGTGAGGAGGGGGTGGTGAGAGAGAGGGGAGAGGGGTTCAGATGGAGCAGGGGGGGTTGGGTGGATGGAAATGTTGAAATTGTAGCAAGAAAAACCGAATTTTGACTTGAGCCTTAGTCAAATTAAGTGATTCGATTTTCCACTTCAGTAAAATGACTTGGACTATACTTAACTTGTGTAACATGGCATTGTCTAATAGTTAAGTTAGTAAATTCAAGTTTTTAGGCTAGAAGTAGAGTTGTGCATGAGTTGATTTCTAAAATTTAGAAATCTAGTTCAGATATTTTCAGTTGAACTCAGTGAACTAAGATCAAGTAGCTAGTTGACTCAATTGAGTAGTAGAATTGTTGTTAATTCAATGATATCTCAGTTAAACTAGCCAATTAGCTAAAAATTGACGCAATCATGCATGAATTTCAAAATTTTTAATTGAGGTGGAGGAAAAGGCATGTTTGTATTTATATTTGTATATTATTGAGTGAATAGTGATTTTGCATTGAGCAGGTGATAAATTCCACTTGGATTTGCGCAAGGAAATAGGGAATTTCTCCTATTTTTAGGGCATAATTCCTCTATGATTGCGGATGGAAATAAGAGCTTGGTTGAGGCTTGAATTGTGAAAGTGTTGGTCAGAGTAGTTCAGGAAGAAGGAGAACAAGATTGTAGTGCAAGGTGTGCTTTAGATTCGAAGCAAGTCATTGTAATAGTTTCTCTTTTCATCCGAATTAATGTAAAGTAGGGGATGGTTTTCCTAGTTGGTTTCCCCTAGAAATCATTGTGTAATTGGGGTTTTTCTTGTTGCATCTATATGCATGTTGCTATAAATTGTGATTTTCATTCCGTGAAATTGTAGAGGAAATTTGTATTATTATTATTATTATTATTTTTATTTGTTTTTGTTCAGTGTGAATACATCAGTAGTAGCAAATTTATATTAATTTCTATATGGTATCAAAGCCTCAATCACAATAGAAACTAGTTGATAGACCTTCCCCTTCATAAATTTTGAATTGCGGTTTCAGTGAAGCAATTTTTCTTCTGTGTCGAAAAATGTCTTTCAATGGATCGAGATTGGAGTATGCCTTAGAGGGAATCTTGAATTTCATAGATTGGAAGGACATGATGGAAGTTGTTCTCAATGATAATGGAGTGCAGGCAAAGTGAGTGCAGGAACGCAAGTGCAAGCAGAGTGAGTGTAGGAACGCAAGTTCAAGATCACCAATGTAGGAATTTCTCCACTGCAGGGGGCAATGCAAGTTGTCAGGAGGGATCAAAGATACTTCCCACAGGGAGATTGAGAATCAGAGGGAGTCTAGTTTCAGAGGTAGCATCCATATGGAAGCTAGTACTTCAAGATCTGGGGAGATCATACTCATTGTTGCAGTAGCTGCAATAGTAGTGTGGAAGCAATAACAGAGCAGTAGAAGCAGTTATGAGTACATTACAGTTTGCTTTGTATACAGTTATACCTCCAGGTGTGAGGTGGGGCAATGTAGAGCCCTAGCCCCAGAGTTGCAAAGATTTTGGTAGTGTCCATAGGAGAGCAGTAGCATTTGTAGTATACTCTTCTCATGGATCATTACGCTTGTTACATGGGCCCATAGTATTCAATAGCATAAGGACCAGTGCCAGTCGATGTAGTTAGACCTTGAGCGACAGTTGCAATCAAACGCTAAGGAGCACAAAGCATTATTGATAGCCATTCAAGAGGCACAATGGAGAATCAACAATGATGTGTTTTTCCCAATAGATAGTGCATAGACTAGTAGCAACCATAATCTTAGGACACAGTTGCAGCTCAGAGACATAGTTGATTTAGTATTTTGGATGATTTTCAGTTGCATTTGTTGCAGTAGAAACAACAACAGTGAGAGGGAATCTTGTTACAGTACATTCCTATGGGAACTGGATTGGGGTTGTGCAAAGCCTTTTTATTGCTAAGAGGGAATGTTGAAATTGTAGCAAGAAGAAGGCTCAATTTTGACTTATGCCTTAGTCAAATTGAGTAATTTGATTTTCCACATCAACATAATGACTTGGACTGCAGTTAACTTGTGTCACATGGCCTTCTCTACTAGTTAAGTTAGTAAGAGTTTGTAGGCTAAAAGTAGAATTGTGCATGAGTTGATTGCTAAAATTTCAATCTAGTTAAGTTGTTTTCATTTGAACTCAGTTAACTGATCTCAAATAGCTGGTTGAGTCAGTTGAAGGTCAGTTGAACAGTAGAATTATTGTTAACTTAGTGACCTCTCAGCTAAATTAGTCAATCAGCGAAAATTAGACACAATAATGCATGGAATTTGAATTTCCTAGTTGAGGTGGAGGAAAATGCATGTTTGTATTTACAATTCTATATTATTGAGTGAACAGTGCTTTTGCACTAAGCAAGTGATCAATTCCCCTTGGATTTGCGCAAGGAAATAGGGAATTTCTCCTATTTTTTAGGGGCTAATTCCTCCAAGATTGCGCAAGGAAATAGGAGGTTGGTTGAGGCTTGAATTGGCTAAGTGCTGGCCAGAGAAAGTCAGGAAGCAGGAGAACAGGATTGTAGTGTAGGGTGTGCTTCAAATTCGAAGCAAGTCATTGTAATAGTGGAAGGGTTTTTCCTAGTTGGGTTCCCCTAGAAATCATTGTGTACTTGTGGTTTTGCTTGTTGTATGTCTATGAACGTTGTTCTAAATTGTGATTTTCATTCCGCAGATTAGTAGAGTAGAATTTATGTCTCTTGATTTCAGTTCGATTCCTTAAGTAGCTGCAATTTCTATCAAATTTCTGCATGAAGGGGGGTGTTGGTGAACATAGTTATTTGGTGGCTAGACAATTTAAGGAATCGCTCCTTGCACCATGTATCACTTATGTGTGTGTTCTTATTTTTTTTCATTTTTTAAAATATTATTATGTTTTTCATTTAAATTGTTCTTTAATAAAAGAAACATGGTTTTTCCTTTCTGTTTTGGGTTTTCCCCTTTATATTTATTCTTCGTATTTATATATTATTTCATTTTCTATGATTTTCTTGCAACAATGTTGATTTTTTCGGCACTAGTCTGAAAAAATTTGCAATTTAACCTCAAAAAATAATAAATTTGTTACCGATAGGACCACATCTCAATTCAAAGGTTGGTTTCATGTTTTTGATTTGAAATGATACTGATTATGAAGACCACATTTTCAAACAATCTGTAATGTTAATCCAAAACAAAAGGGGGCCATACTTCTAGTACTACTTTTTATTTTAGGGTCACTTTCAAGGTTTTTGTTTCAAATGGTATTGGTTTTCAAGAGCATAATTTCAACCAAGTTGTAATTTTAAACTCAAAACAAAATGATGATACTAGGAGCACCTTTTTTGTTTTCAGGGATTGATTACAATTTTTTTGGTTTGCAACTCTTTTAGCCCTCAGCAACTCCCCTTAATTTTGGGTGAAAATAAAAGGATCTCCCATTAAATTTTGAAATTAGTCTATTTTTCTTATTACATTATCTTTTGTTTTTTAACTCGAAGGAGTGGTTTTATAGTTATATGTTTTATTTTAGTTTTCAATATTTTCATTCATTATGTTTTGAGTGTTTATGATTGATTTTGATTCATAAATGATGACTTGATACCATAAAATTAAACCTTGAAATATGATTAATACAATTACGTACATATTTTGAATAAAAATGAAGAACCATTAAATAAATATAGCTTAATCATCATGATTTCCATAGCAAGCTTGTTACTCAAAGTGGTTTCATGTCCTTGTTTGTTTGGATCTAAGTCATAGTGATCTTTCAACACTTTCATCAATACTTAGTCTTCAATGCATAATTGAATCAACTAAGCACTTTGGCAGGTTAAATTAATTTAACAAAAAGTTAAATCGTAAGAGGGTTAATCTATGTCTTAAAAGGATACATATGGAAGAGTGAAAATTGGTATATATATTTCAATTTGGATAAAGCATCATTGTTTAAGAGTTATCAAATTTTTGTTAAAGTACATGGCCTTTTTTGCATTTCTGTACTCTTTTATAAGTTGGAAAATTCAATTAAACCTTAATCTAATACGCCTTATTCTATGTCTTAAAATAATGTATATTAAATTTTGGAAATAAATTGTTGAACGCCTTATTCTAGTTCTTAAAAAAAATATATTAAATTTTGGAAATAAATTGTTGATTTTTCAGTTTTAGTAAAACATTATTTTTTATAAAAACAAATTTTGTGTTGTTTTCCTTGGTTATGAATTTGATCATTCTTTTTCCTAAATAATGATGCAATTAAACTCAGTATGAGAAAAAGCATTAATAGCTAAACATTTCCACTAAAATATATGATTTGGTTCAAAGTGATAGTTGGTCATTAACGATAGTTTCCATATCAAATGCATCATACGAAATGGTTAAGATGATGAATTATCAGGGTAGCATTTGAATAGATATTTGAAAAAAATGTGTGGATGGATTCCATCACTTTTACAATTGTACAAACATAATGATTGACAATAATGTTATGTATTCATTAGTAGGCTTTTGGCAGGAGTTTTTATTTAGTTATTTTATTCTACATATATAAATTTTAATTTTATGAAGTAAAGATTATCTTATTACATGTGGTGTTGAGGGAATTTATATAGGCGTCGTTTGTCGAAGCAGAGGATTTGTCTGGATGGCCAAAAGTGGCTAGAATCCCGGAAAAAGAATTCAAAAAATCTTGCAGTAACAATGTTTGAATCATGTTTTTGATGGTGGAAATGGATTCAGCATCATCAAAAACCTCTAAAGCACCCAAAATCTTAAAGTTTGACAGATGTAACCTAGATTTACAAAAATCCCTATTGGATTTTATCAAAATATTACCAAAATTTCCATGATTTTCAGAGCAAAAAAAACAGTCTAGTTAAACCACTGCATTTGTTTAGCTTTTTGATTTCTAATAAACATAATAAACTTGTTAGTTTGTGTAATCAAAATATTATTAATTATAATTGATACTTGTATCTTTTATCAATCATGTATACTAGTAACTTCAATAAAACATTATTATTTTTCTGATAAAGTGTTCTTTAATATGGAATAAAGAGTTTATTTCATTAGAAGTTTATGTGAATTTATCCCTTTACAGTCACACAATTTGTATGAAAATAATGTACAGTAATAAGTTGTAAAGATTAATATTTCATTAAAATTTTGGTTCTGAGAAATATTTATGGTTATAGTTACATTGAAATAAATTTTATGGATGTTACTACACAGGTTTTAAAGAGAGTTTCACAACATCATTGTAGAGATAATAAGAATAAAAGATTGCAGGGTAGAGTTTCAACGTAATACTGAAGGGTTGGTTTATTCAATGGACCACATGCCACAGCCAGTGTGGGATAATTAGCTCGTAGATTCTCTAGAAACAAATTGCATGTGCCACCGAGGATCACGTAATCAAAACATGAATAATTTGGAGTAAACGAGTGTGCATCAAATCTCAGATTCTAAAGAAAACGACCACCAGAAAATAGATGACACATTATTATTATTTTTGGAATAGATGATACGCATATTGATGTAGAAAACATGAAGTGAATTAATAGAACGCAATGATATCATGAGTTTAACCGAGATAATTTCAACACAAAAGGAAACCGATTTGTTAGGATAATGCAAAGATAATATGGTAAAGAAAACTAGTTCACGTCGCATGAGAAACATTGTCGCAAAGTGGCCGGATCTTCCACGAAATTGATGAGCATGCTGTGAAATTTCCAGAATGGCAACAACCAGAAATGACAAATTAGAAGAACTCTATTATAGTTGTATATTAGTTGTTTATCTTCCACGAAATTGATGAGCATGCTGTGAAATTTCCAGAATGGCAACAACCAGAAATGACAAATTAGAAGAACTCTATTATAGTTGTATATTAGTTGTTTATCTTCCACGAAATTGATGAGCATGCTGTGAAATTTCCAGAATGGCAACAACCAGAAATGACAAATTAGAAGAACTCTATTATAGTTGTATATTAGTTGTTTCAATAGTAGTTTTTGGATGATATTGTTTGCTTAAAGAGATTTTTGCTTAATGTACCACAATTAGTTGCCATAGGTTCTATCATAGTGCATAGCATTCTATATATGCATTTGTGGAGTAACTAAAAAGGTAGAAGAAAATATAAGATGAATTGATTTAAAAGAAACATGTAGACTAAAAAAGTAGAAGAAAATTTGAGATGAATTGATTTAAAAGAAATATGTAGACTAAAAATGTAAAAGAAAATTGTTAAATTAACAGTGCGCAGGGAAAAACAAAGACAGACTCAGGAATACAATCATACACAAATGACACAGTCATTTAACGTGGTTCACCCAACCAATATGGGCTACGTCCACCAAACATAGGCATCAGCAACCTTTATTATCAAACAGGAGATTACAAAATAATATTTTCCTCACAAACTATCACCCACCAATATGTGTACGGGCATGTATTTTATAGCCAAGAGAATCTAACTAACTCATAAATCCTCTCACAACAAATATCGGATACATTAACTCTTTCCCAACTACCTGGAGCTAATATAGCAACAAATCCTATTGTTGTCACACATTAGAGATTTTTGCCTACTTTGTGAAACAGAAAATCTCAACAATCTCCACCTTGACAACAATTAGCCTGATACCCTGTTTGTTTATTATTTTATCTTTTCTGCAAGCCAAGAGAAGTCAAACACCAACGTAGCTTCTCTAACAAAACTGGTTTCGTGAACATGTCTGCACAATTCTCCTTTGTATGCACTTTTTCCAAAGAGACTCCCCTTTCAGTGATAACATGTCTTACAAAATGGTACTTGATCGGTATATGCTTTGATTTACTATGATAGGTCGGATTCTTAGCCAAATGTATTGCACTTTGACTATCAAAAAATAACTTGATGTTGTTCTGCAACCTACCAAATTCACCAAACAAACCTTTCAACCAAATCGCTTCTTTGCAAGCATGAGAAGCAGCAATGTATTTTGCCTCAGTAGTGGATAAAGCAACAATATTCTGTAGCTTTGACATCCAGCTAATAGCTCCACCTGCAAGAGTAAAGACATACCCTGAAGTTGACATTCTCTTATCCAAATCACCTGCAAAATCAGAATCAACATACTCGCAAACAAATTCACTACTCTTATTGTAAGTGATACAATAACTACTTGTGTCTCTCAAATACCGAAGCACCCATTTCACTGCTGACCAATGTTCTTTACCCGGATTTGCCATATACCTGCTGACAACCC
>APFE031416924.1:0-76193 GCA_000404065.3 Pinus taeda | reverse complement strand
TGATGTGACTGTCTGATTTTCTTTTTCATGCTCATTATTTATGGTATTGGTATGCAAAAATAATTCAAAGTATAAATAAGAAAGATTTGGTAAAAGAATTTGATAATACTGATTCACCCCCCCCTCTCAGTATTATTGTCAACAAACACATCCACAAGCATCACTTACCAGGGGATATACACTCTACGGAGGGAAACCCCATATCCCTGCTCCTGAATTCTTTCCAACCGGATTGAAATTCTAGGTCGGTAGATTGAACAAGCCTATAAGAAGAGAATGGGAACTAGAATAGGCACCAAGGAGAGAAGGAGCGAAATGAGGCATAACTCCCACAAATAGGGTTGAGTAACCTTCCAGGAAGAGCCCAGCCATAGGATCATGAAACCAGATCTTCCACCATCGATGTGACGAGAGATCCAAGATGTACAGCTGCAGAAGGACAAGCCTGCTTGTCCCACATTACCATGATAGAGCAGGAATTAAAAGCCGAAACCAATTTAAAGTTTAGTAGGAGTGTAAGCTAGAATGGACTTGACAGAATGAACGCATAGTAATGAGACTGTCAGTGAGTGGTGTGGTTGGAATTCCCATCGCACAGTTAATATTAATGAAGCCCAATAAACGATGGCTCTCAAATCTAAAATAGATAAATCCGGAATTTAAACATGGATCTTATTATTTTATACGTTTATACTTACATCTTATCTAATATTGTTATGGCAAATGAAATGTTAATATATTTTTAAAAAAAGAATTGTTTTGATTATTATTACAATATGTATGATGTGGAGGTGTGACATGGGGGCTAAGAGGAAAGGGTAGGGATCCAAGAACTTCTAATATTTTAGCCATCATCCCCATTGAGATTCCTCAGCCTCCTTTCGTCCCTAAACATTCAATGATGAAAATGAGCAACCTTATCAATAACCTTAGCCTCCTCAATACATATATGATGAAAATGAGCAACCTTACTGTATATGTATTGAGGTGGCTAAGGTTATTGCTAAGGTTGCTCACTTTCATCATCAGAAGTTTAGGGAGGCCATAGAAATTGAAAAGAGGTTGAGAAATCTCTTGATCGAGTGGATTTCTTGATTTGCATTTTTAGATGGATAAAAAAGCCTCCCTTGTTATTGAGGTGAAGCTCTATAATTTTAGTAGATGTTTTTCTTAGTAATTTATATATAAATAAATATGTTTAAAATATATAATGATATAATTAAATTGATTATCATTTGGTGTATTTCTTATCATATTTGGTTTTTAAAAGATAAATAGTAATAAAAATAACATAAAAATACTATATTTTGAGTTATTTAATTCATTTTATTATAAAGATAATATGGATTAATCAAAAATGGCTTTTAATTAAATATATTTAGGGTTATATGATTAAAATGATTAATTAAGGAAAACTTATAAATATTTTTGATTTAAAAATATAATTTTAAATTTATCTATAAAAAATTCTAGTTAATAATATAGTAACTCATAAGTTGGACGAGTTTATATATTTTTAATAAAAAGTTATTCATATTTGGTTATATAAAAATATGTTTAGTAATAGAATCAACTAATTAGATTAAACATAATATACTATATTATGAGTCATTTAATGAGGGTAATCAAAATATTTTCATATGAATTAAAAATAATAAATATTTTGATTTAATTAGATTTATTTACGTTCATATGAATTAAAAATGATTATTTTTAGTAAACTAATAAATATTTTGATTATAGTTCCCAGGATAGAAATATTTTTAAATTAGATTTATTCAGGTTCATATGAATTAAAAATAATTATATCTAACAAATTAATTAATGAATTAACTGTCCCTTGGACCATGTCCCTTTGGTCAATTATAGCCATGTCCCTTTGGTCAATTATAGTTGTTTCTTGGTCAATTATAACTGCTTTTTTCTAACCGTTTGAATGATCTCTCTCTATTTAAGCTATTACTGGATAAGGTTCTTCCTCTTGTCCTAACGATGAACCACACTTGTTGGTTCGAAACACATCTGTAAATGAATTTTTATGTGATTATCACCAAAACCCTGTCTCAAAAATTTGATATGGACCACAGAAGTCTCAATTGTATAATATATATGCTTTTTTGTTTGTTAAGTTATCTATGTTCTTTTAGCCTTGACCTATGGCTTGAGAAATTGTCACCCATGGGGATGGCACCCTCCCTAGGCCACACCACTAAGCTAACTGGATTTCAGCATGTCTCCTCGTGGTAGCACTGATGACCTCAGTGAGGTTCTATCCTCGGTGGCCTTTGTAAAGAGGTCTATCATCAACTCCTCCACCTAGCACGAACAACCACATTGATGTTCGATCCTCGGTGGCTTTTCTAAAGAGGCCCGTCCTCAACGGTTGTGCTAGTAAGACTTCACATAATCGTAATGTATATTATCTCTTTTGATTTGTTCACATAATAATAATATATATTATTTATTTTAATTTTGTTTTTTATTTTGTCCTTTACTCCTTTTCCTATTTTCAAATTAAATTTATATTAATTATATTTTTTTATTTTTTTTATATAATATTATATATATATTCTTTAAACTTCAATTTGAATAAATAATATTTTTTCTATCTAATTTACATTATATCTTTTTATTTGCAATTTGTACACTATTTATTCATGCTTAGATCAGTTTAGTGAACAACACTCAAGAATTTCTGACTTTTCATAAGATTCACTCATGAATTGTAATTATATATTATTTACCTCAATTTTGAATTAAATAATATTTATTTTTTTATTAAATATATATTATATATATATAATATTATATATATATATATATATATATATATATATATTTGTATTTGTACAGTATCGATGCTGGGCTAAGGTGACAATACCCATAGTATGCAATTAAAATTGCATCTCATTGGTCCCAAGCATTAATCACCTGATTCATGGTGAAAACCTTCCTAATCAAGGTTTAATATTCTTAATTAAGTTTTAAGGCCCCTTCATTTAATCTCATACAGAAACGTTTCATTTGACTTTCTATAGACTAAACCTTCATTACCCTTTCCATCGGGACATTATACTCCACCTTCATTAATTTTTAATTAATCCTTAACCCTTATTACTTAACCCTCTGGTTAATTCTTAACATCCGCTCATTTAACCATACCATGGTTAAACTTTGGTTTAACCCGATTTAACCAAAAATACATTAATCCGCTTTATTTCTATTATAACCTTTATATAATAGAAATACACGTAAAACACACGTAAACTTACCTTTTCACCTTTCCTCGTCCTTTGCACATTTACCAATGCTTACCTTATTCGGGTTAACTCTCCACCATAGATTTCACTCCATAGGATCAACGACTGTCGTGTGATTTCCATCCATCCTCCGTAACCCAAATAAATTTAAACTTGTGTTGATAAAATTTCAAGTCCGCTCTTTCCCAAGCCTTATTGGCTTCAATCTCCACCATCGATCTTACCTTTAATCTAATAGTTGATGTCTTCCCCGATCAACAGAGCTACTCATTGATCCCGCACCATAGATCAAAACCCATTTGATCCAACGGTCCACAATGAAATCGCACGGAATCTTGCGCAACGTTTACCTGCCCTTACGAAGCCGATAAGGATTACAAATCTTTAATCTATAAAAGTTCGGGTCCATTCTGAGATTAACATCCGATCACTTTATGACCTAATATTCGTTGGATATATGAGGTCATCAAATCTATGGCCTGTGGGTCTTCAATTAGCACATGGTTTGAAAACAACATAACCCCCCGACAGTTGACTATGATCAAAAGCGTTGAATATGAGATCGATGGCCAGGAGTGAGTGCGGAGCTTTGACCATGATCAAGACATGTGAATACTCCTATTCCTTGCAATTATTGTCACCGTCAATCTAATGGACCTGTCAAGTTGACGATCCAAATATATTCCTCTGCCATTTTCTTCTGACATTAATATTGGTCGCTCTCAAGGATTCGACGGTTCCCATTCATCATTACTTCATTCCTTTTACCTTTACATGGTTTCTCAAAGTTCTTGGTGGTTTCGGGTTTACTTCAAGGTTTCTGCTTTTTAGATGTCTTTCATCAAAAATTCCTCCCGAGCTTAACTCTGCATGCTCTTTATGCTCCCTTCACCTCACTGTAAACTTAAAGATTCCTCTTGTACTGTCGGTATGTGTAAAGCCATAACACCTCTCTGTTACTCTTCTCTTTATTCTGCCTTCGAATTCTGCACCTGCAACCTATGTTACGCAGAATAACTCAAGATAATACACAATCTATATCTCAATTACTCCATACACACATAAACTCAAATCGAGTTGTTTGTATTACTAAATAGGTACTTACACAGGGACTCTCTCCTTGGCCTAATCTTCAGTATCAGTGGCCTTTGTTTTCCTACCTTCCCGTAGGCTTACAATCAAACCTCTAACTACTAACTTGACTTGAATATCTATCTAGCTAACCCCTGACTATGCTTTTTAGGCTTACATTTATACAAAAAGATTCTACAACCAATTCCTGGTTTAGATACATAAACTTCTCAACAAAATCCTAAGTTTCTTCTTTATCCCTAAAGATCCTCTTTACTCCACAAATCATGAACTAACTCATAATCTAAGTTTTACAATTGATTCTCAAATCTTTCAACTATCCTAAATCTCTCATGTTCTCCCACATTCGAGAACATTTACAAATATGCCTCACAACACTTAATTAAATCCCTATTCTAGCTTCTATCACTCAAAACCTTAATAACTACATTAATTCAACACTTAGGAAACCAACTTCCTTAAAACACAAGAACCCCCTATGTCTACTAAAATACAATGATTTTCTTGAGTTAATTGCTCCTGCATCAATATTTATTTACTTATATGAGTTGAGATGAACAACATTAAAGAATTTCATTGACTTTCTTCAAGATTTCACTCGTAGAATTGTGATTAATGTTTTACCATTTAAAATCATGTAAATTATGTAGATTTTAACAAACATTAATAATCGTCATCATTATTAAATATTTTTAAAATTTATTATGCCCATAGGCATGACTATCTTGGAATATGGTTTCCTTAATTTAATTTAATTATAAAAATTATTGGATGCATGATTAAGATATATCTTCCATAGAATATACTAAAATAGTCTTTATAATATATAGAAAACAAATGTTAGATATATTTCCAAAGTAGTTATGTCTTTTTCTGTTTTCTCCTTTAATTGAATCCATTAACTAAAAAAATATCATACTAACAAGTGTCATACTAAATGAGTTCTGATTTTTTGGGCATGTGGTATTGGCCATCATATTGTAACAAATCCTCTTTACATATTCAAATAATTATGATAAAGTAGGGGAGAATCTCCATAGTTAACAATATGTCATTTTATTTTTAATATATATGTTTAATTTATATATTAATTTCGTAATTATAATTTACTTAACTTTCATTGTTTGTTAAATTTTACTAAATTGAATTATACTATGAAATAAGTGTCTCGATATTTATTATGCTTATCAATATTTACACAAACATTTAATTTATATTACTACATTAATTTATACCATTTAATTTTAATTGAAAATATGAGATCTTTAAAAAAAAATTCAAATTTATTAAATTATGTTTAGATTTAATTATTTATAATACAATATATATTTTCCCATTAGCAAAATGTATCATAGCGAAAACCAAGCAAGGAGGAATTGGAAGCTAGTCTTAAATAAGAGAGCACGCTTTTAGTGGGATGCCTCTAATTCTTGAACTTTTAACCTTTCTCTTACATCCTAGGAGGCCTAGTTCTTAGCGAAGTACAAACCTTTAAAAGCATAATCATATATATATTAGGGTTGGTTCATTTATAATGGGTGACAGGTATATCCACTTAAAATCAATCGGAATACAACTCAACTAACTGAGCTAATTCTTAGGGTTATAAATATAATTAATTTTAATTCAGATATCATTTTACCTAATATAACTATGATGGTAAAGCTAAATTTGATCATAGTTATTTTATTATAATTATGCATTAATTTTACTTTTATTTTTATTAAAGATTTTATTTTTCTTGTCTTTTCTACTAATTTTATTTTGATCGAGGGTCTCATTTTCAAAACCATCTATTTTGTCTTTTCTAATAATTTTATTTTGATCGAGGGTCTCATTTTCAAAACCATCTATTTTGTTTTCTTAATTAATAGGCGTGTAATAAATTTAATTTAATTAGGCATGCCTGAAGAACGAATTTAGGGTTACGGTTTTATGTCTATTATCTTGAACGCAGCGAATTAATGCGAAGCTAAAAAGAATATGAAAGGCAAAGATCTCGAACTCGACCAATAACCACAGAAGGCAAGAATAAATTAGAAAAAGGGATGGCCTGTATTAGTCCTGATCGCGAGCTCGGAGATATCGAAGGCCAAACCGCTACTAAACATGAATACTCGCGATAAAGAGGAATACCCTATATTAATAGAAATAGCCCGCTACCCAACTCATGTACCACATATACCCTATATTAATAGAAATAGCCCGCTACCCAACTCATGTACCGCATATACCCTATATTAATAGAAATAGCCCGATGCTCACAGTGGGGCGGCTTGTTTAGCACAGTTTTACACCGCTGCTAATATGTAATTATGGTAAAAGAATACGAGACATATACTATGGTGAAATATATTTTTGGCTTTCTTTTAATTGATTGGGATTATATGAATTGAGGGATAATTTTAAAATGGTTAGTTTTGTCCTTCATACTATTGTATTTACTATCCATTCAGACAGACAGTTTTTGGATTTTAGCCCACTAAATAACATCGGCTGCTAAAATGTTTTATGATAGGTTAATACTAGGGTTGACTGGGAAAGAAACTCGGATTACGAGCATGATATTACATTTAAAGGCACAAGTCTGTGCACGCATTCACCCTGGCATTTTTGTGTTCCAGCCTATTGTATCGCATGGGCTGCTTAGTGTTTTATTATATGTTAATAGTAAGGTTTATTGTGAAACAAGGGCAAATTAGGAGCAATATAGCCTGAGTGCTCCCCATGAAGAGATTTATACTCAAAATGAAATATTCACATTTTATAACCAAAATAATATTTTAATATTTAAATGTTTATCGTAAATGTTTACATCAAGAAAGTTTCAGTTTAATAAACTAAAAATTATGGTAGGATTTTTATAATTTTAATTTATCAGGTTAATAAAATAAAAATTAGGGTAGGATTTTTATAATTTTATTTTAATTACATGTTAAAAATAATTTTTATTTTTTAATTAATTAAAATATTAATTAAAACAAAGTTATATGAACCAGTATTATAAGAAAAAGAATATGGTTTTTTAAATATGTGGTATTGATAATCTATAATATTTACTTATATCAAAAGTCAATTACTATTTATTGGTTAAGAATTTTGTTGTCTATTTTTTTAAAATATATACATTTTTAAGTGGTAGATTATAATAATAATCTTAATTTGAAGAATAAACTTTAGTTAAATTTTATGATTTATGTTAGATTCATATTTTATAATTTATATAAGATATCTGATGAAGTAAATTAGGGTTTTTAATTTTTCTTTAACTTGTCAATTATTTTGTGTAAGCACAATTTAATAACCAAGTTCTTGAACCCTTCTCTCTCCTCTATCATAGGATAGATGACAACAATTGATTGGCTCTAAGGAGATGATGGTGGGAGATGATGTCAACATGACATGGTTGTATGAGAGACACATGGCATGAAGATTCAACTTTCTTAAGGTGGCCTAATGGGTCAAATCCAGGTGACACATGTCACCAATCAGGAGGAGCCACATGGGGTTGATGATATAAGCATGACATCATTCCAGAAGGGCTACCTAAGAAGCTTTCAACAACGTCCCTAGTGGAACCAACGGGCTAACTTGGCATTGGGAAGACGTGGTCGTATTAGAGCACGGGCCAATGGAAAATGCACTAGGCGAACCCCACCACGACAAAGCATCCCACTAGGAAAATCACGGAAGTTTGTTAATGGTGCGCAAAGTGAACGCATCGAGTCACATCAGTCATAAATATCATCTCGACAGGGCCTTTGATTTGCCAGTAAAAGTGCAGGGTGAACCCCATGGGATAGTTAAGCCTGCAATGCTCACCCTTGCGGAAATAAATGGGCGCACAGAGTTTTGGGCGAGAGGATAGCGCTAGGACACGTCGCATGATAGATGACCAGTTGCATCCAATGGGCATAGTGAAAGGGGCAACCCCACATGACATTATGGCCTCAAGGAGGTTACCTCGAGGATAGACATCGCGATTTATAAAGAGGGTGTGAGGTAATTAGGCATGATAGAAGGGATATGGGCAAAGTCCTCACCCTCGGTCATTTCATGTACAAATAGACTCGAGTTCGGGTGAATAATAAGAGGCATAGATAAAAGTGTCAGGCTTGGGAGCTCGAGCCTTAGTGCTAAGCCTTGCTCATTTCGCATAGAAATGAGACCAATGATGCAAAGACGTTAACAAATAGAATTTGGCGTGCGAAGGGTTTAAACAAGCTAAGAGCTTGAGGGCTTGAGGGTGAAAATGTGAAGCTCGGTTACACTTTTGTGAGAAACACCTCTAAAAATTTCACATTCGCAAATTTTCAGAAAAAGAAAAAAAATATTGGTCGAATTTTTTAAATTTATTCAGTCCAATGATTTTACTAACGTTGAACCAAACTTTTTTCCATTCAACCTAATCCCGAACATTAAACGAAATTTTTTCTGGACTTGAAATAATCGGCAAAAAAATAGTTCAAATGAACCAATAATTTGACCAATAACTGATTCGGCCAAAGTTTTTGTTCACTCAAACTATTTGTTTGACCAAATTATTTATTTGGCCGACTTTTTTTTTTTATATATATATGATGCGAGAGACCCTGCCATGAAGTTTTTGGCACTATTGATTTGTCATTGTGTTGTCGAGCAGTGTGAGCTTTGTTGATTTTTAATTATGTTGTCCAACACTGTGAGCTCTCTTGTTTTGAGTCGAAGCCCTACTAAGCATTGTGAGGTATGTTAACTCAAGTTTTCAGTAATTTAAATTTTTTATTTACAGGTTTTATTGGATTTTTTAATGAATTTTTTAGGTTTTTTGTAGTTTGGCTCCAGAGGAATTGATTGGTTTCACTCATTGATTGCATCTTTCTCAGCCTCCTCATCTAGCCTTCTTGTACGAACCAGTTAAATCTCTCGGACCAGTTTAGATTGTTCTGTGTTTAACATGTAACCAGTTTAGATTGTTCTCTATTTGTTGAAAAACATTAACGCCCCCTCGAGAATTCGAGTCAGTTTTTTTACTATTCTTAGGGGACTGTCTCTAGCCCAAATGATGTCTCTGCCATAATTTCCATTATTCTTGTTATGTTTATATTAACTATTTTAATAAATGGATATTAATAGAATTTCCAAAGAGGAGTAAATACAATTTTACATATATTCGCTAGAAAACACATGGTATGCTTATTAAATTTTTGAAATCACTTATTAGACATGACCATGGATGATGTGATGATGCTGAGTCATTTATTTAGATCAACAGGAAAACCATTTTTTCCATGTCGTATATGAAACTAGATTGAACCAAATGCCAACTAGAGTTAAGAGTGGGGACTCGCCAGATTCTATACGTAACATGCCCACTAAGTGTTGTGCCAAGTGTGGTGGTTTTCCTCTTACACAGAATGACGATATTATTTTCCTTTGAGAACATTTATCTTCATAGTGCATGGAGCTTACTAAGGCTAATAATAGTTCATTAGTCTAGTTATAGGCCGAAAACTCGTCTGTCATGACTTGAAACTAATCATGATCTCCCGAAGCTGGCAGATCCCCTTCATGTTCTCTCTAAGTATGGAAGAAAGCTTCTCATACCTTATTCTCTTTATAATGTCAACCTGATGAAGAGAACTCAACTGTTTATCTGCTCTACCTCTATGATATTTTAATTTCATATTTGAATGCAATGAAAATGAAGAAAGCATAACTTCCACTTTTTCCATCTAGTACATGAAAAGACATTTTGGATAAAGGACTAGCCTCGCTCGTTGGCACCATGGAGTAAAAATAATTAGTGCACAACCAACAACATAGCCAACACAAATCCAAATAGATTACTGCCAAACATATTACTATCGTTTTCTTCTTTTTTTGACAATGTAATGCTTCCCCCCATGATTTCTTTCTTTCCGTTTTCAAATTTAATTCATTATAAAATTTCTCTCCTATTTTTGTCTACATGAGAGCTATGGGATTATAAGTTTTAGTGGAATGCGAGTGAGTTTTTTTTACTATTCTTGGCCGAGTGTCTCTGGCCCAAATCATGTCTCTACCATGATTTTTGTTATTTCTCCTTACGTTTAAATTCACTATTTTACTAAATGGATATTAATAGAATTTCAGTGTTTTGGTTTTTTTCACTTACCAATTCAATGATTTTTTATTTTTAATTTAAAAATTGATTTTTTTTATGAATTAAGACACCTCAAATGATAAGACTATGAAGTGATTTCAAGAAATTTGATTCGAGAGAAAAATATGTTGAAATTTTTTCCAAAACCTATAACGGATAGATTATCAGTAATTGTGTTGATGTGTATTAATAGTCTTAGTAATAATTTTCCACTTAGTTTAAAAAACATTAAACCCCCCTTGATTGAGGCACCACCCAAATTTTGGTTGGTAATCGTAGAAGGTAAACCCAGTAAAGACTTGCATAGACCATCGTAAATTGCCATGTTGAGCCAGAGGAAAGGAGAACCTGGCCAAAAGAGGTACCTCATTGTTAGTCTCAAGAATCGAACTCGTAATTGATCTCACTAAATGAAATTGGAATTGTAAAATGAAATTGAAACTCATAAAAGAATAAATCAAATTTAAACTCATAAATTTCTTGCATATCTAAATCAAGTATTTAAACCCTATTTAAATTAAATTTTTACCAAATTGTGACTAGAAATTTGTTGGGTGCATGAGATTGAAGCTAATTAGAGTGTTGGCATTGTTTTGACATCTATTTTTGGGGTCTTAATTTTAACGTTATTGGGTTGACTTGTTCGACACTGATTTATCTAGTAGAACAACCTTGATGCTTCTTGGTAACATACTTTCCTTGCTTTTGTTGTTATATGTTCATTTATGTTTCCTTTTTCATTATGTGTAATTCATGTTGCTTCAATATTTTCTTGGAACATGGGTCTTATTACCTTTCTAAGAAAAGGCACAATACACTTAATTGAAGGTTTTTGTACTTTCTCTTTTCAAGTAGTAGCTTCTTTTTGAGATACATCTTTTTCATTTCTATTTTGTTGGGTGCATGAAATTGAACCTAATTAGTGTGTTGGCATTTCTCTGTCATCTATTTTGGTTTTTTAATTTTATTGAATTGATAATTAGAGTGTTCCCATTTATTTATCATCTATTTTTCATATTTTAATTTTAATGTTATTGGGTTGACTTGTTCTACATTGATTTATTTCATAGAACAACCTTGATGCTTGTTGGTAACATACTTCCTTGTTTTTTTGTTATATGTTCATTTATGTTTCCATTTTCAATATGTGTAATTCACTTCAAGTTTCCTTATTTGCTTGGAACATGGTTCTTATTAGATTTCTAAGATGAGGTAGAATACACTTAATTGAAAGTTATTGTACTTTCTCTTTTCAAGTAGTAGTTTCTTTTTTAGATACATCTTTTTAATTTCTATTTTGTTGGTTGAATAAGATTGAATCTAATTAGAGTGATGGCATTGATTTGTCATCTATTTTTGGTGTTTTAATTTTTATTTTATTAGGCTTCTAATTAGAGTGTTGACATTTCTTTGTCATCTATTTTTGGTGTTTTAATTGTAATGTTGTTGGTTTGACTTGTTCTACATTGATTTATCTCTTAGAATAACTTTGATGCTTCTTGGTAACATACTTCCTTGGTTTTGTTGTTATATGTTCATTTATGTTTCCTTTTTCATTATGTGTAATTCATTTCAAGCTTCCCTATTTGTTTGTAATATGTGTCTTATTATCTTTCTAATATGGGGCATAACACACTTAATTGAGGTTTCTTGTACTTGCTCTTTTCAGGTACTAGTTTCGTTTTTAGATACATCTTTTCCATTTCTATTTTGTTGGGTGCATGAGATTGAAGCTAATTAGAGTGTTGACATTGCTTTGTTATCTATTTTGGGTGTTTAATTTTAATTTTATTTGGTTTCTAATTAGAGTGTTGGAATTGCTTTGTCATCTATTTTCGGTGTTTTAATTTTAATGTTATTGGATTGACTTGTTCTACCTCTCTTTATCTCATAGAACTATGGTCCAATCTAGATTCTCCAAATCAAAAAGTTTTATGTTGAAAATATTGGCATATGATGCAGTGCCAAAGAACTAGACATTATGCACCTATCGTTAATGCTAATATCATATCCCCATCTTCTCAACACATAACATTTTAATTGACAAAATGAAATATTTGATCAATTAAGAGGATGCCAATGAAAAACAAGATAATATCATGGCCATTGAACAACCTTCATGCTTCTTGGTAACATATTTTCCATGCTTCTATTGTTATATGTGCATTTATGTTTCTTTTTTCATTATGTATAATTCACATTGTTTCTCTATTTTCTTGGAACATGTGTTTTATAAAATTCCTAAGGTGAGAAATAATACACTTAATTGAAGGTTCCTCTACTTTCTCTTTTCAAGTAGTAGTTTCTTTTTGAGATACATTTTTTAAATTTCTATTTTGTTGGGTGCATGAGATTGAAATTAATTAAAGTGTTTGCATTGTTGTGCCATATATTTTCTATTTGTTTAATTTTAATATTATTGGGTTTCTAATTAGAGCGATAACATTGCGTTGTCATCTATTTTTGGTGTTTTAATTTTAATGTTATTGGGTTGACTTGTTCTACCTTGATTTATCTTGTAGAATAATCTTGATGCTTCTTGGTAACATATTTTCCTTGCTTATGTTGTTATATGTTCATTTATGTTTCCTTTTGCATTATGTGTAATCCACGTTTCTTCCCTATTTGCTTGGAACATGGGCCTTATTAGCTTCCCAAGATGAGGCAAAATACACTTAATTGAAGGTTCTTGTACTTGCACTTTTCAAGTAGTAGTTTCTTTTTGACATGCGGATTTTTCATTTCTATTTTGTAGGGTGCATGAGATTGAAGCAAATTAGAGCATTGGCATTGCTTTCTAATTTATTTTTGGTTTTTTTAATTTTAATGTTATTTGGTTGCTAATTAGAGTGTTGGCATTGCTTTGTCATCTATTTTTGGTGTTTTAATTTTAATGTTATTGGGTTTCTAATTAGAGTGTTTCCATTGCTTTGTCATATATTTTGGGTGTTTTAATGTTCATGTTATTGGGTTGACTTGTTCTACCTTGATTTGGGTCGTAGAGTTCAATCTTGATGCTTGTTGGTAACATAATTTCCTTGCCTTTGTTGTTATATATTCATTTATGTTTACTTCTTCATTATGTTTAATACACTTTGTCTCCTTATTTTCTTGGAACATGGGTGTTATTAGACTCCTCAGATGATGCATAATACACTTAAATTCAATGTTCTTGTACTTTCTCTTTTCAAGTAGTAGTTTCTTTTTGTGATACATCTTTTCATTTCTATTTTGTTGGGTGCATGAGATTGAAGCTAATTAGAGTGTTGGCATTAATTTGTCATCTATTTTTTTGTTTTAATTTTAATGTTATTGGGTTGCTAACTTGAGTGTTGGCATTGATTTGTCATCCATTTTTGGTGTTTTAATTTTTAATGTTAATTGAGTTGACTTGTTCTAGCTTGATTTATCTTGTAAAACAACCTTGATGCTTCTTGGTAACATACTTTCCTTGCTCCTGTTGTTAAATTTTCATTTATGTTTTATTTTTCATTGTGTATTTCACTTCAAGCTTCCATATTTGCTTGGAACATGGGTCTTATCATCTTCCTAATATGATGCATAATACACTTAATTGAAGGTTCTTGTACTTGCTCCTTTCAAGTAGTATTCTTTTTTAGGTGTATCTTTTTCATTTCCATTTTGTTCGGTGAATGATATTGAATCTAATTAGAGTGTTGGCATTTCTTTTTCATTTATTTTTGGTGTTTCAATTTTAGTGTGATTGGGTTGACTTGTTCTACCTTAATTTGTCTCGTAGAACAAGCCTGATGTTTCTTGGTAACATACATTCCTTGTCTTTTTTGTTATATGTTCGTTTATGTTTCCTTTTTGATTATATGTAATTCACTTTGGTTCCATATTTTCTTGGAACAAGGGTGTATTAAATTCCTAAGATGAGGTAGAAGACACTCAATTGAAGGTTCTTGTACATTATTTTTTCAATTAGTAGTTTCTTTTTGAGATGTACATCTTTTTCATTTCTAGTTTGTTGTGTGGATGAAATTGAAGATAATTAGAGTGTTGGAATTTCTTTGTCATCTATTTTTGGTGTTTTAATTTTAATGTTAGTGTTTGAGTTTTATGAAGGTATCATAGATATTAAATTTACTAGAACAAAATTGGGTCTATCATTTTTCAATTTTTTTCCTCTTTCTTATCTATATTTTGAAAGAAGCGTATATAAATAGACCCATTTATGCAATATAAATAAACATGTATTATAGTCTTAGTAAGAAAATTTTATAACAAGGAAATATAAGTGTTAAATTTACTGGAATAAAATTTGTCTATCATTTTTCATTTTGTTTTCTTCTTTAAATATAGAATTTAAAGAAGCATATAAATAGACCATGTATGGAATATAAATAACCATGTATTATAGCTTTAATAAACAAATTTTATAAGAAGGCATGAATAAGTGTTAAATTTTTAAGAATGAAAATAAAAATAAATTGAGAAATACTTTCAAACTAGGCATGAATAAGTGTTAAATTTCCAAGAATGAAAATAAAAATAAATTAAGAAACACTTTCAAATTTGGATGATTTCAAGCTAATTTGAATTAGAAAGATTTGTGTTTGAGGAATGAACATAAAAATAAATTAGTAAATGCTTTAAACCTTGAGTTGAGTTGAAGCTGAGTTGAATGAATTAGAGATTTATAGCTGAGTTGAATTAGAGATCTCTAGTTATTTTCTTCTTGCAATTGTCCAACCATCCAACCAAGTAGAAACGACCTTTTTTGCTACCTAGCCTTTCGACATATTTATCTAAACAACAATCTTTCGCACAACCTAACAATACCTATATAAATATATTAAATTAATTTTATTGAATTTGTTTTTTTATAGGGATCATAAAATCCATTAACCATGGTTGAAAAATGGACATTACGCATAGAAGTTTCTTGTTATCCCAATCAAGGGCAAGCAGTGATTACTTATGTGCTATGCAGTATTGTGACAAACAAATTCCTCTAAAGGAAAAAGAGTGTACCTAGAATAACAACAAACAATGAAGCATATTATATTGCATTGATAGAAGGCTTAGGAAACGCTAGGGAGTATGGATCCAATGGAATTGTAGTCTTCACCAATTTTGAAATTTTGTGAAACCAAATGAAAAGTGCGTACCAAGTTAAAAATGAGAGGTTTAATCAACTGCATGGAGAAGAAAAAAATATTGTGAGTCAGTTTAAATCATTGAGCATAAGACATTGTGCAAATGTTAATAGGATGTCTAGTAATTTATTGTATGGGGAAATGCCAATTCAAGATTTGTGTCTGAAAGATGAATTACTATTAAGAAGTTCTCTATCAATATTTATTGATGGACATTGTAAGATATCTCTGATATGTGTGTGTGTGTGTTTTAGTTATCATTGTGTCATTTTTAATGACTATGCATTTTTTTTTCAATTCTATACCAAGTCTGCCCCGACTATGTAAGCATAACTTTATGAATTTGACATGTTTTAGAAAATTTGTATTTAGATTTCAAAATGTGCATGCTTCAACATTTATGTTTTTGATGTTGAGTATATTTTAAATGAAGAGTTTCATATTGATACATTAATTTTCTGAATTCTTTCATTGTTTTTAAATAGCAATTTTAATATCTTAAAATGCATGATGTAATTTCAAGGTTTAAATCAATTTAATGCATGAGGTGACTTCAAGGGTTATCCCAATTTTCTAAATTCTCAATCTTTTTAAACAGAAATTTCAATATTTTTAAATGTGTGTTGTAACTTCAAGGGTTACAACAATTTTCTGAATTCTTGATCATTTTAAATAGTATTTTTAAAAGAATTGGAAATCCATGAGGTGAATTTTTAAATATCATGCATGTATATATCTATAGATATCCATATCGTGGATTATCATTTGCCACATGATTCCTCGAGGCAAACATCAATAGAGTCTCATGCATCAACTAGAGCGGGAAGTCGAGTTCATGGATCAAAGAGACTATCAAATGAATCTGGGGAGGTCCATCATTGACATCATGGTAATTATATATATACTATATATATATATATATATATATATATATAATATATATATAATATATATATATAATATATATATAATATACTAATGAGAATAAGTATATTAATACGTATGTACACATAAATATTGAAATTTATTTTCTATTTTTTTTATATGCTTCACTCACAATGTGAGAGCGTGACCGTGGTCAACATTTATCTGGTGGTAAACTTCATTTAGGTAAATTACACATGTCTATATTTTATATATGTATGAATACATTTGTTCACATGTTTTTATATTTATGTAATTTTATATATTGATCGAGAGGGTGAAAATGTTGGTCCAAGTAGACGTAAGCGAAGCCGGAAGGTTCAAGAAGAAGGCTAGACACCAACTAATTTGTATCCATCTGATGTTCCTAATGAGCTTCCTTGGGAGACAAAATTCAAACAATTCACATTACAAAAGTGCAAAACTCATTATTCTAAATTGAGGAAAGATCTTGGGAGTTTGCAGCTTCGTGCAAAGAGTAGAGAAAGCTTAAAAATAGTTACACACTCTCTAAGCTCATTTCTTGATGTTTACGAGAATATTGGGCCAACCATGGATTTATTTATAAATATGATGAAGAATAGAAAGGAGGAAGGGATGGGTTCCAATAAATGGGTGGAGGTTAATAAAAGGGTTACAAAAGAAGATGAAAAATCTATGTTTAATTTCAAAGAAAGGCCAAAAAGAAAGATGCTCAAGGTGAAATATTTCAAGCACCCTAATATAGCTTGCCATTTGTATGATATGTTCCTTTCAGCGTATGGAAAGCTACCATGGAATGATGAGATTCCAGTGTATTTAAAAAAAATATTTTATGTAGAATTTTGTTTGGGTATGAAATATGATTATAATGACCTTCCTTCCAAATGTTACGGTACTGGGAAAGGTCGGTTATATAATCATAAGGTCACATTATGTGAGACTAAATTTCCTCCCCCTCAGCCACCTTTGGTACGCCAATCTCCTTGTCTGGTAACTTTGCGATGAGAGATGAATGCCACTTCTCAAATTAATTGATAAGGAAGGGATGACATTATAGAAAACATACAGAGTGAATTAACTGGAAATGATATCAATATAAATCGACAAAGAGAACAAGCTAATGCACATGCTAATCTTGTATATAAAACAGATGAGGAGATATATAATATGAATATTGAGGAGCTTAAAGTGTATGAAAAGGCTTGTTGTAATGGTTGGCAAGACCTAAGTGTTCATGAAGAAGAGGGTCTGGGATCGATATGTGTCGATGGTCAAGGTTGATATTTTAATGTAATTTGTACTGTATACAGGTTAATGTCAATTCACATACAGGTTGTTATTTTTTTCACATATAATCTGACAGAAATGTATCATATGTTCACCATTTGCAGTTAACTCGTTTGTTGAACGAAAAATTGTGATAATGTCATGGTCCTAGGTTCAAGTTCCAATGAAGATATTTTGAGAGATGTTAGTTTTTTTTAAATTTTCATGTCGATACGGTTATTATTTTACTTTTATTATATCACTATATTGTGACCTGAAATATTTTTAAAAGAAATAATTATGTATATATAATTAAATGTTAACAAATTTTGATTCTGATTGATGTTTTGGACATAGCGCCACCCTCTTCCTCCCTATTAGGAGATATGCCACAAGTATTGAATATTTCACTTATGTTTTGTTATAAATTGAAATGCAAATTTCATTAAAAAGTGATTTATAGATTTATCTTATAATTTTACAGATTTGGAATTTTAGGTTTGGGGAAATTATTTCCATTGTCCACAAACTTTATTTATGGATTTGACAATGGGGATATGATCATCTAAACAATTTTAAAAAGTCATGTAATGATTTTTTTTTTTTAATATTGTGAGTTTATACATTTTCATACATGCAATTTAAAATTTCTAATATATACATGTACATATATTGTATAGGGCATCCGAGAGGGCACAATGCAAGATGAACACCAAAAGGGAACAATGGAGGGAGAACACCACAAGGTATTGCATGGAATTTGATTTTTTTTATAATTATGTTTTGATGATCTTACATTCTCATTGAATTTTAAAACATTAAAGTTTAATTTTAAAGTACATAATCTTATGTATATATGCAATTACAAATGTTGTGCAGGGAACTCGTGATTTAGAGGAGAGTGCGAGGAGGTTGATAGATTGTATATTTGAGCGATATTGTCTAAATTGATGCAACATTTTATTTGACAATTTTTTAATGTTATATTTAATTTTATCATGATATACATTTTGGTTATATTTAAAGTAAAACTCTTTATTATGAATTAATGTATCTTATTATTTGATAACTTTTTATTACATAATTTAAAATTTTGGACATATTTTGAATGTTGAACTCTTTATTATGTTTTAATACATGCTAATTTTGGAGTTTATATACATTTTGCATGGTACAATTTGCATGATGTATGGTTTGATGCTTAAAATTTGGTTTTACATATTTAAGTTCATGAATATGTAGTGCAATGAAAGTAAATTTGCTTTTAATTGGTACATTTTCCATTCAATCATTCCTATAACTATAATGTCAGTAGATGATTCTTAGGTTTTGTTTAAAGTTGTTTTGTCTTGACTTATTTAAAATGAATCTATTAAAATTCCAAATTACAAAAGGTGGTCTACATTTTGTATTTGAATGAATCATGTATAATTCGATGTACATGTTGAAAACAATGATAACTTAAAATTGCATTATAAAATATGGTACATTTACATTTTTCATTCATGTATAAAAAGGCTACTATGGATGTGGGTTGGCTGTTAAATTTTAATATAAATTTGTTTGAATGCACATTTAAATAAGTTAGATAAAATTGCATTATAAAACATGGCCCACAATTTGCATGATGCATACATGGCTTGATGCTTTTAAATGTTTTACATATCTGAGTTTACTTGGTACATTTTGCTTTTAATCATTCCTATAATGTTAGTATATTATTCTTACGTTCTGTTTAAAGTTGTTTTGTCTTGACTTATTTAAAATGAATCTATTAAAATTGAAAATTACAAAATGTAGTTTGCATTTTGCATTTGAATGAATCAAGTATATTTCGATGTAGGTGTCTAAAACAATGACAAATTAAAATTGTATCAAATATGGTATATGAACATTTTGCATTGATGTATAGAAAGGCTACCATGGATGTCGGTTGATAGTTAACTTTTAATATAAATTTGTTTGAATGCACATTTACATAAGTTAGATAAAATTGCATTATAAAACATGGCCCACAATGTGCATGATGCATATGCATGGGTTGATGCTTTTAAATGTTTTACATATTTTCATTTAGTTGGTACATTTTGTATTTAATCATTCCTATAATGTTATTAGATGATTCCTAGGTTATTTTTAAAGTTGTTTTGTCTTTACTTGATTTAAAATGAATCTATTAAAATTGTAAATTACAAAATATGGTCTCCATTTTTCCTCTGAATGAATCAAGTATAATTTGATGTATATGTCTAAAACAATGATAACTTACATTTTCGTTATAAAATATCGTACATGAACATTTTGCAGTCATGTATAGAAACGCTACTATGGATGTCAGTTGATAGTTAAATTTTAATATAAAGTTGTTTGAATGCACATTTACATAAGTTAGATAAAATTGAATTATAAAACATGGCCTACAGTTTTTATGATGCATGCATGTTTTGATGTTTTTAAATGTTTTACATATTTTCATTTAGTTGGTACATTTTTCATTCAATCCTTCCTATAATGTTAGTAGATGATTCTTATGTTTTGTTTAAATTTGTTTTGCCTTGACTTATTTCAAATGAATCTATTAAAATTCTAAATTACAAAATGTGGTCTACATTTTGTATTTGAATGAATCAAATATAATATAATGTAGATGTCTAAAACAATGATAACTTAAAATTGCATTATAAAATATGGTACATGTAGATTCTGCATTCATGTATAGAAAGGCTACTATGGATGTCAGTTGATAGTTAACTTTTAATATAAAGTTGTTTGAATGCACATTTACATAAGTTAGATAAAATTTCATTATAAAACATGCCGTGTAATTTGCATGATGCATGGATGGCTTGATGCTTTTAAATGTTTTACATATTTGCATTTAGTTTGTACATTTTTCATTTAATCATTACTATAATGTTATTAGATTATTCTTACATTTTGTTTAAATTTGTTTTGTGTTGACTTATTTAAAATGAATCTATTAAAATTGCAAATTACAAAATGTGGTGTGCATTTTGTATTTGAATGAATAAAGTATAATTCGATGTAGATGTATAAAACAATGATAACTTAAAATTTCATTATAAAATATGACACATGTACATTTTAAATTCAGGTATAGAAAGGCTACTATGGATGTCAATTGATAGTTAAATTGTAATATAAATATGTTTGCATGCACATTTATATAAGTTAGAAAAAATTGCATTATAAAACATGGCCCACAGTTTGCATGATGCATTCATGGGTTAATTTTTTTAAATGTTTTACATATTTGCATTTACTTAGTACATTATGAATTTAATCATTCCTATACTGTTAATAGATCATTCTTAGGTTTTTCTTAAATTTGTTTTGTCTTGAATTATTTAAAATGAATCTATTAAAATTGCAAATTACAAAATATGGTCTGCATTTTTCCTCTGAATGCATCAAGTATAGTTCGATGTAAATTTCTAAAACAATGATAACTTAAAATTGCATTATAAAATATGGTACATGTATATCTTTCGTTCATGTATGGAAAGTCTACTATGGATGTCGGTTAATACTTAACTTTTAATATAATTTGTTTGAATGAACATTTACATAAGTTAGATAAAATTGCATTATAAAACAGGGCCACAATTTGCATGATGCATGCATGGTTTGATGTTTTTAAATGTTTTACATATTTGCATTTAGATGGTACATTTTGCATTCAATCATTCTCATAATGTTATTAGATGATTACATTTTTTAATTTGTTCTCTCTTGACTTATTTAAAATGAATGAATTAAGTATAATTCGATGCAGATGTCTAAAACAATGATAACTTAAAATTGCATTATAAAATATCGTACATGCCCATTTTGCATTCTTGTATAGAAAGAATTCTATGGATGTCGATTGATAGTTAAATTTTAATATAAAGTTGTTTGGATGCACATTTACATAAGTTAGATAAAATTGCATTATAAAACATGGCCCACAATTTGCATGATGCTTGCATGGCTTGATGATTTTAAATGCTTTACATAACCGCATTTAGTTGGTACATTTTACATTCAATCATTCCTATAATTTTAGTAGATTATTCTTAGGTTTTGTTTAAATATTTTTTGTCTTGACTTATTTAGAATAAATCTATTAAAATTTCAAATTACAAAATATAAAGTTATTTGAATGCACATTTACATAAGTTAGATAATTTTCATTATAAAAAATGGCCCACAATTTGCATGGTGCATGCATGGCTTGATGCTTTCAAATGTTTTACATATTTGGATTTCGTTGGTACATTTTGCATTCAATAATTCCTATAATGTTCGTAGATGATTCTTAGGTTTTGTTTAACCTTGTTTTGTCTTGACTTATCCGAATCTATTAAAATTGCAAATTACAAAATGTGGTCTGCATTTTTCATTTGAACGAATAAAGTATAATTCGATGTAGATGTATAAAATAATGATAACAATTTGCATGATGCATGTGCATGGTTTGATTCTTTTAAATATTTTACATATAATTTAAGTTCATGAATACGTACAAATGAAAGTAAAATTGCATTTAGTTGGTACATTTTGTATTCAATCATTCCTATAATGTTAGTAAATGATTCTTACTAAATGACTCATTTCCATAGGACATGCACTCTAGAAGAGAAACTCGGTAAGTAGTCATGATATATGTGTAGAGATTCAGAATAGATGTGAGGACTCAACTTGCTATGTAGCCCTCCTTCTTGTGCCAAAAGTTGACGGTGTTGGACCCTCCAACATGTAAGCGGATCTCCCTAGTAAGAAGTCCCAATTAGACCTTAGACCATTTGGTGTAGGAGCTCCATTAGTGGGTCATAAAGGAATTCCTTGACTATGATGTCTTATAGAGGTAAGTAAGATAACTATACTGGTAGCAAGGTTATGACTATTGTAGTGAGTAAGGGAAGATGCATGAGAGGTTCTAACACTGGTGGGTTGAGATGAGGGCGAAGGTGATTTCAAAGTTGAAAGGGATCATTCCCAACTCAGCTAGGAACACACAACACACAGGACATACACAGCTTCCAGCAGAGCAGTCCACTCGGATGTGGTAGTCACAACATACAAGGTAAGATAACATGCACAACACTCGTAGATCAATCTGAACGAGTGGAAAGGTTGTTACAACAAGGTTCATGTGAAAGGTCAGTTTGATGTATGGTAGTGCAGTCTACATGGATGGGACAAAATTAACAGCATATACAACACATTTTCATTAATAGATTAAGCATTACAACTAATGAATCGGTTTAGATGTAGAACACACGTTAAAGCAACATGCATTACAAGTGTTAAAGATCAGTCTTACAACATATAAAATATGTGTGAAAACGTGTTGGCTCTTATTATATAAAGAAGTGTAAGTTCCAATCATACAATACATCCATGTAAACCCGCTAGCCCCAACAGTGGAACATTAAAGCAATATCCACCTGCTCCTTGAAAGAGATGAACTAGCTCTGTGTAGTGGAGAAGCCAAGGCATGTTACAATACTATCCAAGCAATTTCCAAGATAGTTTTATGAGAAGCTTGGCTGACCAAAAGCCTATATAATGAGTTATGAGGGATTATTTATAGCAAATGGTGGGGTGACCCTTGACATTCCCCTTTGTGACAGTTCAACTACCCTCATCACTCTTCACCTACTCTATGACTGTTACATCCAACTATTGACACTGGACTTACACTTTCCATGACACAACATTACATTGCACATGTACTCATGTGAGACAACATGGCTTGAGAAAGCCTTGCAAGACATCATTGGCACTCGGTCCGTTGTGATGAGACCAACTCTTTGACATGCTTGTGATGGTGAAGGTGGTGCGCTGATGCCAAGCTTGGTTGTCTGTGATGGTGTGCATGCATCTCATGGTGACATCTTAATAAAGCGAACTCTTCCCTCCGTTGCAACCGGTGCATTGGTTTGGCCCCCTTTCATCCAACTCATCTACTAACATGCACATTGTCTTCATGGGTTTGGCTGAACCGACAATATGTTGATGCATAGTGTCTATGTTGATCTTCAAGTGTGTGCTAGTGGTCATGTGCATCAACTTGCTGAAGTACCTGTTCAGCTCCAGTTGGACTTGCTTCTTGTCTTTGCCTTGGTGAGTGTGTTGAATGGGTTGGATTTCATGCGTGTGCACAATGACATGCATGCTGCTGAATCCCTTACATGCGATCAACAACATTGGTCACCATGTCTGCTCCGTGTCAGCTGCTAGGATGGATCTTTAACTTGTATGGGTGCAATTTCATCTGTGAGTGAATGTTGCACCCACTGTTTTTCTTGTTCCTACTACAGCTCATTCCTGTGTCTCTGCAACTTCATGTTCATCCTAAGTTGCTACTTTAGCACATGCAACTCCTTCTCTATTCCATTTTTTTATCTTTGCACGATCTTCATGTCGAGTCATCACCTCATAGCTTGAATCTCCAAAGTTGCTTTCATTATCAGTGGATCTGCTTGATCTTGCAACTTTGTTCCATCTCTCTGTGGTCAACAACCTTCCTCTTTCATTCATTACATCCACTACATTCATTTCGTTCGTTGCATTTGCTACTTTTGGTATGTTTCCTTCAACTCTTGTTCATGATGCTGCCTATTTTGATATCTTGATATTATTGTCTACAAATAAATTTACATCCTCATGAGTAGGCAAGTTCATAGGCATTTGATCGGCTGCATATCTAGGTGTGCTCTGAATGATGTATTCAGCTTCGTTCTCTTGGAAAGCATTATACCTGCACTGCTAAGAAGAAGATGAACACCTACAATACCGAGAGAGATGGAAACACTCATGGAAAGAAATTCGTCAATCAAAAACCAAAATGAACTTGAGAACTAACTTGCAACATAACTATGTGACTGATCATGATGGTTGCGCAATTTTGGTTGGGAGGTCGGGAGAGCGACTGCCAAGACTGCACAAGGTACTGACTAGGCTAATGGGAGACTAACTAAGTACTAGAATTGCACAATGCACAGTCCATTCTAGCTATTAACTACTAGAATTGCACAAAGAGCAATCTCAGCTGGCAATGGTTGTAGGCTTAGTGACTGCATTGCACAAATTTCTTGGCCAGCAGTTACTATCCCTCAGGATTTCCCAAAGCAGGCCTGGGGAAAAACTGTTGGCTATAAATGTGCATTTTTGGAGAGGAAGGCAAAGCCTTCCCTCTCAGGATTGTGAGATGATGTCTTGGTGAGGCTCTTGGTGTGGCAAAGTCTAGGCTGAGGTTGGAAAGACTCATCAACGAGCAACTGAAAGTGAATGTGAGTGTAATTGCATGTTGATATTGAGTGTAAGCATAAGTGAATGCTCATGCATGAAGATAGTGAATGAAATAATTAGAAAATGGAACAATATGCATGTGGGTGAGATGAGTCTCCGAATCGACAACTGTTCGTGAAAAATAGTTTCATGCATGCGATAGCAGTGAGATGTTGATGAAAATTTGAACAATTCTAGGAAAAGTTAATATACATGTAACCGTTAGTAGGAATTCACTGAAATCAATAAAATGGTACTCATACAAGTGAAAACAAAAAAAGTGACAGAAATGCAACACAAGGCATGGGAAGCAGGCTTACCACAAGACAATTAAGTGGAATGTGCTGACTGCACCTAGATGTGACGTGGGATGTCAAAGCTACAAGGTTTAAGTGAGGACTGATCTCTCGAGCATCCACTTGATGAGTTTCGATAACATCGAGGTTGTGACGTGCATGCCAAAAATCTAGGGAAAGCGACACTTGGTAGGAGGTTTCTGAAATGATCCTTGCATGTAATCTCCAACTACTAAACTTAGATCCTTGAAACAATGGATGCATTTACATGATGCCTTGGGAGAACTAGTCCCTAAATTCAAGTATGTTTTCCTCGGTCCTGAAGGGAACAGATTAAATTAACTGCACACCCAAGAGATTACTCGAATGCTTGAAGGAAATGCGCATTTCTGGCTGAGAGCTGGGCTGACTGCCGAGGATATTTATGCAATTTCTAGGCAAAGCAGGTTAGTGCTACCCAAATTTAAGTAAATTCTAGGCTGAGCAGCCCTGCAGGGGAAAATTGTGCAATTCCTGCTGGGAGTGTTGACTCACAGAATTACGCAATCTTGGAGCCCAGCAGGCTGCCAGACAAGATTGCACAATTTTTGGAGGGAAGGTTGTTTCACTCTAGAAATGTGCAATTTTCTTGGGGAAGCTTCTTAGCCTATAGCTAGACCAAGTTCGGGTGAATAGCTTGTGAGGGGAATAGATAAAGTTGTGATCAACATGCTTCCTTTGTGCAAGCAGAACACTGAAGCTTGTGAACTTGACGAAGCAAGGCAAGCTATTGTGAAGGTTAGAAGGGAGGCTCCAAAATAAAGCTAAGGTAAAATTTTGGACGGTGGTTGTAGCCACTACAACACAGAGAAGTAACAGTGCTTGGCTCAACCAAACACAATCACAAATTAATAGAGTAGTAACAATGCAATATACATCACAAATTAATAGAGCAGTAAATCCCAAATATAGGTCTAAATAACAAGAAGTATACATATAAATTTGTAACTCAATACAGGACCCAATGAGTATCATTTTAACATCATCACATTCTTAAGAATATACAACTTAAGTGTGCACAAAAGGAAATGTTGACAATGTACTTGAACTCCATTAGAGGAAATTTCATCATAAAGGTGGCCTCATAAGGAAAAATAATAAAATAAGAGTGATGAATTTTGGATGGAAAAGAAGTAAACTGCTTTTATTAGTTTTAGTTTTGGTTTATCTCCTTATAGGTTTACTCAAATTTTGAATTGTAGACACTCGTTGGATGTGGAATCAAATTTTCTAGCCAACGAGTACCCATCATGCATACTTTTGGGAATACCCAAATTGATAAAAATTGAAGATACATATAAAAAGCGTGTTGAACACGCTTTTTAATGTATCTTTAAATTTTATCAATGTGGGTCTTCTCAAAATTATGCATGATGGGTACTTGTTGGCTGTGAAAGTTGATTTTGCATCCGAGTGTCTACACTTGAAATTTGAGTAAACCTATAAGGAGATAAGTTTAAAATACAATTAAAACAAGTAGTTTTCCTTTTCTTCCCTCCAAAATATTTACATCTACCTCTTTTTCAATTTAAGGGATTTTGATTGGTTTACATATTATGATATGGAAATTACGTGAAAATTTCACGGACACCTTTAGGCTAAAATTTCCTCTAATGTAATTTCTCAAACATGAATCCAATTAGAAGAAATTGTTGGTGGTTCAATTATAAAAATTCTAATGGAATTCCATCTTCAATGATTTGTTTTTTGGCTCACTAAGATGTCCTTTTACAAGCAATCTCAATCCCTACATTAGTTGTAAACCTGAGGTAAGTCTTTTCATCTCAAGAGTGTCAGTGCAGTATATGCAGTGAATTTAGAGGTTATCTAATGATGAATCATCACTAATGACTAATCCTTCAATTCAATCAACACAATTATGGAAAGAACTAACTACGGAAGAAATACTCTTAACACACTCTGCAATTCTATGTAACTTGTTCCGAAATCAATTGAAACTGAGTGCAAATAAGAATCAGACTTGGGATTGTTCAAATGGGCTTAAGGCTAATTCACTAAATCAAGGAGAGAAACCATAACTATTGAACAACATTGTTAATCTATAGCAATCCAAATTAACTAGCAATCTCAATTGAAAAGCAAACAGTAATTGAACAAGAAACAACAATTGAACTGTAATCAGTAATTGAACGACAAACATCAATTGAACAACAAACAATAATTGAACTGCAAAAATGCATACAACAATAAAGGATTTCTAAATAGCAAATGATCTATATTGCAATCCATGGAAATTAGCTACAGTTATCTCTAGGATCTATGAAAACATCATTTGAAATGAACAAAAATCTACTATTAACTCTCATTCATTGATTCCAATCAAAGCATTACTTAAGTATGTCACACGGCTTTACTCTGAATCTAATTGAACAACAGTATGAATCAATATCACAAATCTTTACGATAAACAAAATAACCAATGACTAAACATTACTCAAATAACAAAGACTAAATAGAAAGACTATAACACAAGGAAGTAGTAGAACTTCTCGTGACCGGGCCCAAAGTCACCAAAAGCGTCTAGTCAATAAGAACTCAGAATATGGATATGTATCAAAAGAAACCTTCTTTCATTAATGCAAGGAACAACTTATAGAGTCACTAAGATAACATCGTATATGTTTTCAAAAAGAATAATTACAGATTATCAAAGTCTGAACTATCTCTAATTTCCTTTCGGCCCTATATAAAACATAAAAGAGTAACTAGATAAAAGTGAATCCTCGAGATCAGGCGATCCCAAGGATTTCGCAATACATAATCTGATCATGTGATAAAATAGCATTGTTAAGGCTGATCTCCTACTGCCCTGTCTGCTAAAGATTATGTAGTTTTCCCTTTTATGGCCTCATGATGTTATATCAATTGAATGAATTTTGCTCAGTCCGCATCTTCTGTACACAAAGATAGCAAAAAAAGCCAACATTTTCCTTATTTTAATCTATAAACAGATCTAGGAACCTTTGACACACTTATTGCAGAATTCTCCGAGTAAGTCTTCTTTTCATGTCTTTTGCTAATTTTCTATCGATTTTTTTTATTTTGTTTTGTATAAGTGATGTTTTCTTGGTTTCATTGAATGCTTTCAATTGTCTTAATGCATGTTAGTTCATAGAATCATTATTTCAATTTTTCCATTCAATCTCCTTGCTATCGCATGCGTGACACTGTTTTTCAGTAACAGTCACCGTTGCAGTGACTCACTTCACACACATCATTGTCTTCCTTTTTTACTGAATCCTGCACTTACTGATCACATGAATGTTAATTCACTCATGTCTACGCCCATTTTCACACATGCATTCAGTCCTTACTATTTTCAGTGTCTCGTCGACGAGTCTGAGCTGCCTTGGCCTGAGCCTTCCCTTGCCCATCTTGGAATTGCATTTATGGGATGGAAGGTCTTACCTTTCTCCTATAAATTACATAGATCCTACCTCACACTGACCTCCCAAGATGTGCTTTTCATAATTTTGAGAGGCAGTGCCATAGTTGGCCGCAGAGTTGCACAATGCAATTTTCTCGAGTTGTAGTCACGCTGAATGAAATTCCACATTGCACAATTCTGGTCCTCAGTAGGACAAACTAGACTGTGCTCTGCATAGTTTCAGCAGAGTCATCTCATTGGTAGTCTAGACTATGCTTTGTGTAGTATTCATAGTTAGTCTGCTAGCCTCCTAGTGAAAATTGCACAAATCTTCTAGTCAATCACCCAAGTGTGTTGCATGTTAGTCCTCAAGTTGCTTTTGGTTTTCAACTGACATTTTTCTTACCATGAGTGTTTCTCTATCTCCAAGTATTACAGGTGTTCATTATTCTCTCAGTAGTACAGGTACAATGTCTTCCAAGAGAGAAGGGTCGAAGGAAACCATTGAGAGCAGAACTGGAGATGTAGTCAAGTAAGTGTCTATGAGCTTGCACATCTATGAAGACACTATGTTGTTCATAGACAAGGAGATAAAGATCAAATGGTAGGACATCAATGAAATTTTTTCAGGAACCTTCGAGGAGAATCTCGAGGACCTTAGAGTCTATGTCAACATACACATGTCTAGCCTATACCAAGTTGCATGCAAGTATCTGGTATTTCCATGCACGGACATGATTCACTAGATTGTCTTGCATACTAACCCAAAGATAATGGTGTTGAGAAATGTTATTTGAATGGAAATTTATACCTTCACGGAAGAGAAATTTCAAGAGATCTATCACTTGTTGTAGCTGGTGATCATAATGGATGCACTCTTCACCAATCTCAGTAGCAGTGAAAACTCAAGAGAAATCTTAAAGAGATGGGTGAGAGAACCATCTAAGTTCAGGACAACACCCAACTAGGTATACAAGACAAACATACTATGGAAGGCTTATTAGTTCTTGGTCACCTTCACATGCCTCTTATATGACCAAGAGAGTAGAGAGACCTTCCCGCAAATTTAGGTGATTGTGTTGGATCAATTGGCAAACGAAGAAGGACCTTTCAATTGGTCCAACATGTTGTCTCTCCAGTTGAAGGGGCAAGTGAAAGATGCTTGGAATCTGCCCAAGGGTCATCAAGCAAATCTCTTAATGTCCGCCTACATTCTTGAATCAATCTATGCTCGTCAGCAATTCCGTGGCATGGGTTGGGCATGGACACATTCAAAAACCTTTGCGCACACCTATTCCATATTGTTCTCTGAGTACAACTTCTGTGAAGTTATACTACAGCCATCAGACCACTTCATCGCCCCGATGTACAAGATGATCTTTGAATAGGATCTGCCTTGCATGTCACAAGTGTTATAGCTCCAAATCTCACTCTTGATGTTTGTGATGTTGCACTCATGGCCTAGGACAACCCCTCCTTCCGGACCTAGTCCAAATACTTAAAAAACAATGTTTTACTCCCTATACACAACATTTCCCTGAGCTAAATGCATGTGTACATGGGTATGTGTATACCCAACCCATGTATATGTCTTAAAACACTTAAAAAAAATTAAATCTCCTTAATTTTAGGCAGAGATCATAGGTTTTACTTGTTTATTACCTATTAGTGCCCATGGCCCAACAGTTCCCAATGAATTCCCAACTAAAAAACTACTTTGGGAGAAGTATAAAAAGGCTTCAATGGGAAGGCCGAAAGGAGGATAGAATAGAGAGAAAAATCACTCCGCTGAGATTATCCCTGATCAGGTCTAAAGATCCTTGTGCTTCCAACACTTCCCCCATTATAGGAAACCTTTGTTTCCTTGAGTTATTATGTATTTCCATTAGTTGAGATATCCTTGAGTGAGTCATGGAAGGAGTTTGTTTAAGGCTTCAGATTGGATGAATCCAAAGGATGGTTTAGCTTGGAGCCTATGAAAGGAAGACTCAGGTGAAATCATTCCTTACTGTATTTTAGTTATCTACAATAAAAGAAACACTTGTCTTGTTCTTGATATTAATCTTCTTCATGCTTATGATATCAATGTTATGATTTACATATGAATGGTTGTTTCAATTGTATAACTAACTACCTTTCAATATGCTATGAAGTTGATTTCCTTATGATGCATGGTCCATATACTACTATGCTTCCTTGAACTGATTTCTTTGCAAGTTGAAGGATCGAAAGGAACTCCAAGAGGGTTTGGGCCATGGTTGAATCTACCCAAGAGCGACTTGCTACCAATGAAGTTTTTCAAGTTTTATTCCCTTTTTCCCCAGTCATTGCTAACCAATACCTCTTAATTTTTGTCAAGCTGGAGGAGGATAACATATTCTTGTTCTAGAATTTTCCCTTTTGGCAAACCTGTTGGTATGTTTTAGTGAGCCTAGCGACCGTGAAACTTCTTGTTGTCTATATGGACAAGTTTGTCACTATTGTTTTAACAAGTTTAACAACAAACATAAATCGGTCCTTTTCATATTTAGAGAGTCTGAAACGAGACGGAAAGGAAACTCCAACAGTCCTTTTTCATGGCATAATCCCTTAAGTCTGAAAAAGTATAAAATAATAAGAAAGGGATGACTTTTTGATAGTTTTAGTCAGCCGAGAAAGTCAAGCACTCAATATTTTTGTGTAATGATCCCTTAGGTCCAAAAAGATTAAAATGTAGAGGAGGGATGACACTTCCCTTTACTTTAACGAGCTAGAAAGGCCAATCGCTCGACAATCTTTTCATATTTTACGAGTCTAAAAAGAGCTTAAAAGAGACTCATTTTTTAGGAACTAGTGATGTATCTGGGTAGCAACTGGTTCCAGGTAAGTTTGGAACTTCTCAAACAGAACAGGGAAATGAGGGTGGCTAACAGAATCGCTTGTCGCACCTATTCCTCAAAAGGGTAAACAATCAAGTGGAAGTGTATGATCAGACAAAAGAGTGGAGGTGACGGTAAGAACACAGCCAAGGCTCAAAAGGTTGATAGCAATGTAATCACAAAGATTGTTTACTAAAGGCAGGTTTATTTTTTAATGAGCTTCAACCTTGTGCCAACATTGCTCATTGGCGGGTTTATTTTTTTAATGAGCTTGAACCCTGTGGTAACACCGCTCAATGATAATGGTCAGAGATGTTCAATTTACCATTAACACTATATTCTTTTGACGATCGTACTACCTATTCAATTACTCCATAAAATTGATTAGAAATGCAAATACATTCTTGAAAAATGAGTTAAAAACCAACATCTTACTTGAATTACGTGAATAGTAACATAAAAGTAGTTTTACCTCTCATTTTTACAATTTGATTCAAATTTGGGAATGTTGGAGCTCCAGAGCTGTTTTCCCCCTCAAATTTCATTAGTTGATTCTAGGAGATCTAGTGGACTATTTTCTACGCCATTTGGTCCAGGTAGGAGCTAACCCTGAGCTCTTCAATTTCATTCCTTTATTTTCTGATTCTGAGCAACTTTTCCTATTATTCTGGGTCCCAGGGGTTTGAACAATTCGTTATCTCCCCATCGTACCTAGTATGCATTGAAAAGTGCGATGCATACTGAGTTGGCTATTGGCCAGTCAGTATGCATCTCACCCTGTACACAACCAGGGTGTGATGGGCGCAGGAGGGAAAGTTTATGCAGTGTTTTCTCATGAAATATTTTCTTGTTTTTGCCCAAATTAGGATCTTAATTCATCTCTTGTTTTCTTTTCAGAGATTCATCAGATCAAGATGGTCATTACACTGCATGAATGCGAGCATGAAGAAGAGGACATGATTGCCTTACACGATTTGGGTACGGTTACTGCATTGCGAAACTGTGGTTTTCTCAAATTCTTTTGCGTATCCAACATGAGGCAAGCAATCAATTTGTTGCAATATCTTCTCGATGCATGGGATCTGACCAACTAGGTGTTCCAGATTAGAGGTAAATCCATCCCTTTGACAGTTGAGGATATCTACTTTTTGGCTGGTTTATGGAGGCATGGTTCCCCCCTCTCACTATCAGGATCTGCCCATGGGGGTGAATGCGTGAGGGATTATATTCGCCAATGTTGTAGAGATGGATCTCAGCTGAGCAAGGATTGCAAGATCAGTATCCGAGATGTCATTGATCGATCCTTGAGGACTATTTTATTCACCTTTTCTAGATTGGCTAGTAGCGTGACTCTTCATTTGGCCAATAGGTCTTATATGTAGTACGCCGTGGAATGCCTCGAACCAAAGGTATTCAACTGGTGTGATGCAGTACTTCCAGTTATAAAAGAATAGCTTTCCAAGGTGAAGAATGGATGATCCAAGAACTTTGGTTAAGCTTCTATTTTGATTGCTTTCACCTTGGAGAGGATTCCACTAATGCAACCACAGTATATTTTACTCAGATTGCCAGCACCGATGGAACCACATATGCAGAGATGGGTTGATCTCATGGCCAGACATGCTGGTCAGTCAAAATTTTCATTCTCTAATGCCTTCTTTGAGTGGTTCGACTGTCAGGAGATGGTTTTTTCAGAGTATCCATACGTTGGGATGGATTTCCAAGGTGACTCGATTTTGGCGTTACCAACTGGCGAGCAGTGGGGTGTTATACGTAAAAAGATCTGACCATATCTCTCTTTATTGGTTTTATATTGTTCTTGTGTTTTTTAAAGGTTATCAAGAATAATTAAACTCGTATATGTGTGCGGATATTGGACCAGTGTGACCAGTAGTGTGCCCGAGGGTAGTAGTTGCCGTTCCAGTAAGAAAGGTTGTAGGGAGGGTTGTACTTCACGTTTTGGACATAGCAAAGACCCTTGTAGTGCTGGAGGATCAGATCGAGGGTCTCACCCTTGGTATTCAAGATGTGAGGACTGACGAGTTACCTCTGAGATTATAGCGCCATACCACTGGTGTGCTGAGCCGATGGTATAGGCTCTTACGTATGATTACACAGGTGGTGACTTGATATCACCAACACCATTAGTCTAGGGTGTTTTTCTGCATTTTTTAGTTTTTGGGTCATATGACCAATTTTGTCCTCGACACAAAACATTTTGTAAAAACTATAAACAGTTATATATTTTTTGTTTTCGGAGTTTTATTTCGGGTAAGTTATGTGATCCTGATGCAAATGTTAATTGAAATGCTTTTTCCTTTATAAATGCTACAAATGTCTACCTAACACATAATTTGCTAATGAATCAATTAATGTGTTTAAGTTTATGGAAATGTGTTGATATTGAATAGAATTAAACCACCTTTCCAAAATCCTGACCCTTAGGAACATACGGTAGATAGCTGGGTTCTGAATAGAATAGATGCCAGTAAGCTATAGAATGACAAGTTGCAAATCTAGCCTAAGAATAAGTCGGTGTATGCCATGTGAAATGGCATCAGAGAGAAGTTCCATCAACGCACTTTACTCAGCGATGTTTTTCATTGATTGAACAATACATATCCCCCTGAAACTCACTAGGAGCAAAAATGGCCCAGGATGCAAAAGATAGGTTCTCGTTGCTTGGAGCAAAAGTGGCCCAGGCTATAGAAGATAGGTTCCACATTCTACGACTAGCTCCGTCGGCATACCCAACAAATCTTTCCAAAAGGTTTGACATCTGCAACAAATGCAAAGTGGATTACCTAACCAAAATGATAACTCTTGACGAAAACAAATACGTAACAAAAGCATACAAAGAGATTACTACACTTAATCAAGCATAGTAACACTTAAGATACAACCCGTTACGGGGTTGCGACAGTGGAATCCTGTCTTAGTCTACTAGCTCATAGGCTCCTTTTTCTAATACTCTTCTAAAAATGTAGGGGCCCATCCACAATGGTTCGAACTTACCTACTCCCAATTTATTGGAGTCCTAATCGTAAAGCAAGACCAGGCCACCTTTTGAGAAGACACGGGGTTTGACATTTTTTTCAAATTGCACCTTGACACATTTCCTATGAGCTTCATTAGCCAAAGCAGCATCACGATGGTGTCATCCAATTGAATTAGTTCCAAGAAACTAGCCTCTTCCTCCGAAGTTTCGAGAAGTAGATCGACTGCGAGCTTGAGAGACGAAATTTCACACTGAATCGATAAGTCCGCTTCCAGGCCATACACCATCTAAAAGGCATACACCCAGTCACTTCTCACCAATTTTCTATATGTCCACAAGGTTGAGAATAGGATTAAGTTCCAATTCCGTCTGTGGACTCTGATCATCCTTTATAGCATGTGCTTCAGGACTTTGTTGATGGCCTCAACTGGTCCGTTAGCTTGCAGATAATACATAGTAGAACTGTCATGGGACAGTCCTAATTTGGCAACCAATTCAAACATCATGTAATTGTGAAAATAGGATCCATGATCTGCGACTATAGCTTGTGGAACACTGAATCTAGAGACTGCATGATTGAAAAAGAAAAGAGCAGTCGTTTCACCGCTATTGTTTAATGTAGGCATCGCCTTGGCCCATTTTGTGAAATAGTCGATTGCAACTATGATATACCCATGCCCCCGAGTAAAGGTGGGGTTACATGTCATGAAATCTATGCCCTATTTGGCGAGTGGCCCAACAACAACTACTGGATGCAACGGTGTGGGTGGTAGTCTGGTTTTGTGGTTGAAGATTTGACAAGCATGGAAACTTCTGACTGCAATTATGCAATCTTTGAATATAATAGGCCAGAAGTAACCTACTCATATGATATTTTGTGCCATAGCGTAACCAGATTGATGCCCCCCACATGCACCTGAATGACAATCATTGAGGACTTTTTCGGCCTCCTCATGCGTGAGTCACTTTCATAGAACTGTATCAATACCACGATGGTAAAGTGTATCACCGATGAACATGTAGTCTTTGGCTTGGTATCGAGTACATCATTGTTCAGAGCGAGAGATATTAGGTCTAAATGTTTGGGTTTGGAGATAGATCAATATATCTCCATACCACGGATCACTTGATGATATCAAAAACAAGGTTTCATCCACGATTGATGCTTTAGACGTTAAATCATTGGATGATGATGGGAGGTCACAAAGTAACTCCGCAATGACTAAAGATTTCTTTGATTTGGATTTTGTGAATTCTAGATCAAACTCTTGCAAAATGGCTATCCATTTTGAATATTTTCCCCTTAGTAACTGACGCGACAGAATGTAATTTATAAGGTTGCAATCTGACAAAATGGTAGTTTTGTGAAAGAGGATATAGTGTCAAAATCTCTGTACTGCTTGAACAACTGCTAGAGCCAACTTTTCAACATAGGAGTACTTGCTTTCTGTATCATTTAAGTTTTGACTTAAATAATAGATAGGATATTCAATTCCATTGTTTTCTTGTACTAAAACCATTGCGATGGTTGTATCTACTGCAACTAGATACAGGTTAAAGTCTTTTTGATAGTTAGGAGCGTACATTAATGATGCTTTTATTAGGGAATCCTTTAAAGTATTAAAGGAAGCTTGCACAACCTGATCCCAGTTGAAGGGCACTTCTTTTTTCAAAAGACATGTATAACCTTTAGAAAGTTCAGCATAATTTGGAATGAACCTCCTTAGAATGTTTACTTTCCCTTGGAGTTTCTAAATCTGAAGAAAATTTGAAGGTAGAGGCATTTCAATGATAACCTGAACCTTACATGTGTCAAGTCGAATCCCATCCTTAGATACTACGAAACCAAGTAAACAAATAAAACCAACACAAAACACACACTTGTGTGGATTAAGTCGTACCTTGTAGTGTCGGCAAAGTAGAAATATATCTCCCAAATGCTGCGGATGGTTAGTCTGCTTTCGCGAACGATTCGGTGGATCATCAAGATATGGTTGAATGATGTGTTTGATGTCAAGGAAGGAGTATTTCATTGCCCTCTGAAAAGTTGTCCCTGCATTCTTTAAACTGAAAGGTAGTTTACAATACATGAATGTACCCCACGGACATATAAATGAAGTCTTCGACTAGTCCTGTGGGTGGATGTTAATTTGATTATATCTGGAAAATCCATCCATGAATGAAAAGATTTTGCATTTTGCACATTCATCAATTATCTGGTCGATGAAGGGTGTAGGGTAGTTGTCCTTTGAACAAGCTTGATTTACATCCCTGTAATCAATGCACACTCTAATCGTTCCTTACTTTTTCATGATAGGAAAAATATTTGATACCCAATCAATTAGAGGAACAAGGTAAATGAAACCAACATGTAAAAGTTTTTCAACTTCTGCCTTGATGGCAGTGGCTTTCTTTGGGTGAACCTCTTGAAGCCGCTGTCGTACTAGTTTGACATCTAGATACATCTTGATTTCATGTTCAACGATGCTCGAGTCAATGCCTAGCATTTCTTCATATGACCATGAAAGACATCTCTGAATTTGCAAAAGAGAGTGAAGTATATTTCCAGTTCTGAAGTAGAACAAGATTTTCAAACATGAATATTCTCTACAACATTAGGTTTGGTCGAGGTATTTATGGCGATAGTCTCTTCAATTTTGGATAGATTTTGCTTGGAATCCACTGTATTTAGAGTATTTGATAGAAAATCAAAAACTGATGGATGATTAAGGTCGTTGGAATAATCTTCGTTGTTATCTTGAAGATGGGAATGACGGTGGTAATCTTCCCATGGTGCCTCTCCTATCATCATTGACTGAATGATTCCTTCATCTATAGAATGTATATGTGACCAAGGATCTGAAGAGGTGCAATGTTCTAGAGACTTATCTATCCAAACACTTGATGAGTGTTGAGTTGGGTTTGCCGCCCGGGCCCAAAAAATTGATTGCTACAAAATTTCTATGGGGCTTGGGGGAAATACCTAGCGATGATCCACGCTAACAAAATGTTCGGAAGTCTTCTTAATCTTTGCCGATGTAGAAGATACCATATTATAGGTTTCTACAGTGGCGACTTCTGCCAAATTATTTTGAGGCAGGAGGGGAAAAAGGCAAGGTATTTTAGGAGGCCTACTCTGACATTTTGAAGTGATTGAGAGCTCCCATGGATCATTGGAATGCTTCCCGTAGCTTGTGTACTATTGGGGAAAAAGATTAGTTGGTCAACGATTGTAATTTCACCTTTGAATGGAAATGCAATATTTCAAAAATATGTTGACACAATAGTAGCCATGGCATAAATCCAGGGCCTTCCCAGTAAGACATTGTAATCGAGGTTTCCATCGATAACTTCGACTTCAATTTCTATTGTCCTGCCCCCTAGTTCAACTTGCAAGTTACTTAATATCCCATATGGCGTGTATGTTCTTCAATCAAACACTTTTAATGTCCTTGATGATATTGACAAGGGTGGTGAGCCTAAATTTTTCCAGCAACTCGTTGATATAATACAGGTAGATGCCCCCTCATCAATGATTGTCCTATGAACAGTTTTGTTGAGGGCTTTTACCTCTATAAGGAAAGTGAGCTGTGCTGGTAACTGAGGTTCATGTCCTTTGTGGTTAAAGGAAACAAGGTTGGAATCCATTGGGTGAATCCCACTTATTGCTGATAATAAAGCTTGCTTTTGGGAGGGGCAATTCTCTAGTACTTCAATTGATGACATAGCAGATGGTGATTGAGCTAGATCTTCCACTATATTATAATTTTTTGTTGCTCGAGCAGGAGGATTAAATGTCGATTTATGCACTACTCAGTTTGGCAGCTTTATTGTTATTTTAGGAACGGTGGGTGGCATAACTTCTGACGAAGTTGTTGTCGAACTACTAGGTTGATCTGTAGCCTTGTTGTTCGACATCTGTGGGTTCCCATAATATTTATTGCTCACCGATATCAAAGCATCATTTTTTTGTTTCGATACAGATAACATAAGCACTTGGGATGGGGAAGCATGATCGATAGCAACCAGATTGGTTTTTGGGTTTGGAAACAGATCAGTCAATACCACCGAGGTACTTGAAGTCTTCAAAATCTTCATGACCTCAACTCGATGTGGACAATCTCTCGTATAATGGTCCTCATCACATATGAAGCATAACTGATTAGGTTTCTTTCGCCCAGTAGGGTTTCTAGAAGACTTCTTAGGAGTCAAATCTTCCTGTTTCTTCTTTTTGTTTTTCCCTCTCTTCTTGTCCCCTGGTTGCTTCGATTCTTCGCCTTTGTCTAATGACACGGCATTAACCTTTGAGATAAGAAGTTTTTCATTCACTTTTTTACTAGAAACTACAAGGGCTTTACCAAATGAAGCCTTTGTAGTTTGCGTACTTGAGGTGCCAATCACGCCATCGCCTGCATGAGAGTCTCTATTTAATTTAGGAGGACAAGGAACAAAAAATGCTGGTCTAGGGGCATCATGGATTTTGTCATAGAGCGTGCTAGACTGAGTATATATCAAGTCTATATATTGTGCACGAGCAATAACTTTCTCTTCAATGACAACTCCTCCTTTCGCCACATCTTCTATAATAGACGGTAATAATGACTTAATAAACCACTTAGCTAGAAGATGATCAGGAACATAGGTCTTTACCATTCGACGATGACGTTGCTACTCATGAATATGATCAGATATATGAGTGGTTGTTGTCCATTTAAAATTGGTAAGGAGTTCTATTCTCGTTTCGTACCTTATGGGTAACTGAAACTGGGTTAAAAAGGTAGTGGCAAGGACGCTAAAGTTGTCAAACGAAGCTCTAGGAAATTAAATGTAACATTTTGCTACTGGAATAGTTAACGTTTGCTGAAAAGGGTGAAGCTTAATCGAATCATCATTGAGGGTATTAGACGAACACCACAAATGAAAGGTCATTACATGATTTGATGGATCTTCACCTAAATTTCCATTAAATTTAGGAATATCTGAGGGAAGTTTATGAGGAATCGCTGGCCACCATGGGGCGTAAGCAATTGGATCATTAATTAATTGGTTCAAATTTGGTAATTCTAGAGTTGCTACAAAGGGAAACTGTTGATTCAGGTTTGGCAAAGCATACCTAGGATAAGATGGGATCGCTTGAGCAGTGGGCCTTTGCATACCAACATAATGTATCTGATGTTGATAACTTTGATAAGGTTGATGGGCATGACCATTATAGTATGGTTGTTGATGACCGTTTTGAAAATACGGCTGCCCATTACCTACAAAGCTTTGTTGCTCAGGTCCTTGGTAAGCTTGTTGGAGTTGTGGTTGTTGATATTGTACCTACCACGGTTGTTTGACCATTTTCTACTGTTCAATACTGGATGTTTGATGAAGATGAGGGGTGATAGTACTCGTTTGAGCTTGAGTCATTCCAATTAAGGTTTCACTAATCTGAGGTTGTGATTGAGCCACAGAGACAAGAGGCCATTGTCTTACGACTTGAGAAACTTGAGGTTGACATACAACAGGCAGTGCTTGTACTTGCGACACAGTCACAATAATAGGTGTAGTGGGAATGTTTGACATAGGTTGTCTTGGTTTCATTGAATATACAACCCTTGGTTGTGAGGTAGTATTGTTACCCAACCACTGGATGCAATTCCAGTTTGACCAGAATTTTGTTGTGAACTCTCGTATGGTTGTTCTCCGAGAGGGAACAATGAAAAGGCATACTGCCCCCCATATGGCGGCAATCCAGTGTTCAAAGGATAAATTGGTGTTTGGAGACTGGACTGCCCAAATTGATACTGATGTGAAGGATCAATCTGCTGAGTTTCTCAATAAGAAATTCCAGACAAGATTCTGAATGAACAAATAGGAATATACCATGTTATCAAAACAGTCCTTGGGTGGACTCCATCTAGCGGTTGAGAACTAGTTGGGACAAATGGTATACCATTGAACATTGTTCGAGTAACAGCAGGAGGCTACACTACTGTTGTATCAGATGACACAGTCCTACATGTTCATGGTTGTTCAAACATATTTAGTCTATCCAAAAGATTTCTTAGCAATTCAAAAGGAACTTGCGATGAAGGATGTTCAAAAAACTAACTTCTGTAGTATAAGGATATAGGTGCATCCCAGTTCAAAAATGCAATGGGGTACTAGATGGAAGATCCTCTGCAATCCCTTCTATAGAAATCAGTCCAGGTGGAAGAGGTAGACCATCAGGTTGGTAAAATATTTTTGGAGCCGAAGAAGGTATAGCTTCTGCAGTAACAGAAACAGGAGGGGTGACACCTTCTAAATCAGCCCTAGATGGAGTTGATTCATGGATAGAAGTGTTTACCATTACACCAAGATCAGTTCTAATGTCCTCTTGTAACTGTGCAACTTCTTCTGTAAAGGCAGGGGTTCCAGAAATAATTGGAGTAACTAGAGTCTCTGATGATGTTGAAACACGGGTTTCAAATAGATCAGGAGAATTCGACCCAGTTAACAAAGATCTTTTTTCCCGGAATGGTTTCGTTTCTAGAGTCAAAGATGGTTGACTCACTAGTCTTTGTGAATGATCGGGTTTTTATTGACTTTCTTCCATGATTGTGTATTACTTGATCAACTCAAAATTTAAAAGGGGAAAATGTTATTCCAAATTAAATAAATTTTAGGACACTTTGACACAACTTGCTTTTTCAATTTTTAAGAGTTGAGAAAAAGCTAAAGGTGAAAAGGAATGAAAGTGACTACTTTGGAAATCTAGACAGAGGGATTACCAATCTAATTGCAAAATTGCAATATACACCTTGGTGGTAAATTAAAGAGAAATTACCTAGGACTTTATGTACGACAGTCAATCTTCCCAAATGTTGTGTTCAGTGCATTGCAATCGATAGGGTGGTAGACATGGCTTCCTAGGGATAAAGGATATTAGCCTATTGTGGTCTCCCAATATATACTCGACGGTATGGGGAGTATAAGTCCATACTGGCACTTGTCATATCAAAGAGGAGGAATCACCCAACCCTCGATGAAAATGATAGTTACCAGGTTTTACGATGCCAGAACACGTCTCTAGCCTAGACTTCTATAGGTTGTGCGTTAGGTTCCAAAGCATTTTTATGTTCATTGAGGTTTATTTTAGAGTTGATCTTTCTTAGAAGTTTGTGCTTCAAGGTTCTCCGCGTGATGTAGATGTAAAATTCCTAAATATGCAATCTAAAATGATAAACAGTGGTTATGTTCTTTTAGCAATGAAAATCCTAGCTACAAAGGAAAGAAGATTATGATTTTTCTTTCAGCAGAGGGCATAGAGCACACACTAAATTCACTTTCCTAAATCAAATTTCGCATGAAATCAAAATGCAAATGAACATGCATGTATTTGTTTTACACTTCCTTAATGTGTGAATGCCAAAAAGGAAAGCTAAGTACAGATCAAAACTATTTTCTTTCAAAGCGACATTTCTAACAATTTCTTTTCAAAACAAAAGGAAGACTAAGGCGATGCTTTTCGATTCCAAATTGAAAACTGCAAAACAATGCTTCAAATACTAATAACTCAAATCAAGTACAATCAACTTTCTAGAAGAGGAAGAGTTCACGACACTCTTCTTTTGATTAAAAATGACAATTACGACACTTTCATCAAAAAACGACAGTTCAATTAAGCTACTTTCGACAAAGGAAGACTGTAAATGATTCAAAAATACACAAAAAATTTACAATTATTAACTAATGGAGGCTGAAATATGAGAAGGAAGAAGGTTCTAGCAAGAAGACACTCATCGTGAACAACAAAACTACTAAATAGAGCCGAAAACAAGGAGAAAAACCAACTCTCGGAGAGAAAAACAGTATCACTCAATCATCGAACCTGCAACACAGGGAAACAGGGATGCATCTCACGTGCAACACATGAGAGGTACGATGCATCCAACTTGCATAGTTACAGACAATGTGATGGACGAGGGAGCAAAACTGAGCTTGGTTTTTGCTCAAAATTTGGAGCTAAGTTCAGTGATTTAGGCTGAGCAATGATGGACAATGAAAACAAAGCATAGGGGTATGATCTTATGAGGTTAATGAGCTACCACTACGGCACTTAGGATGTTTTCAAGTCAGATGTTCAGTTCATAAACCAACCCGGAGATTGACTCAAGCATGTTGATCTACTTTGTAGTTACATAGCAAAAGTAGTTCGAAGGCTAGCTAGCTTAACTTCAGGCTCCATCTGTAGTTTATAAAGCAAAAAATAGTAACAAACAGACAAACTAATCGTTCCCCAGTGGAGTCGACATTTTGTTTCTGGGAAAACTAGTGTCTTTTCAATTTGCTAATCCCACTAAGACATGTAGCTGTCTTAGAAACAAACAATTCAAAGCAACTTTTGTTTTCCTTTATGTATGATAGATAAGAGAGAAGCAGAGAGCATCAACCTTAATCTTTCACTTGGCTCAATGCTTGTTTCCTCTCTCCTTTGATAGAGCCTTTCACTCCTTTGTCACTTATCCCGCTTCAAAGAACACCTATAGAGGCAAAGCAATAGAACACCATCAAATCATAGAGATCTATAATATCATAAACAATGTAGAATCAAAAGTACATTAACCATACAATTGCATACACAAATACAAGATTCACAAGTACACAAGCATATGGAGGAAAACTCAAATAACTTTATTGATAGTAGAAGTAGAAGAGAGGATTACAACCCACCTGTCTGATTGAGCATCATCCTCCCAGCATGAAAGCCCTCTTTACCTCATGAGAAGCAAGATCATCCAACAATGCAATGTCTCAAAGAGAAACCAACAACACTTTCTTAAAAATTACAAAATTCCAGCCTCCAGTTCTCTCAGCGGAGGGATCCATATATAGATATTTGCAGAGGGGTGAGTCAGCTTCTGAGATTTTGATTATTGTCATTTCAATGATAGTTGTTGGTTCCACTTGGAGATTTCATGATCTCTTACTCATCCCTGAGCAAATTCAGAGAGGCAAGTGTCATATGAGAAGTTTCTAGAAGATTTTCTGGGTTTCCACTTAGCAAACTATCTCTACCATTTGTCTACTCTCACCCATCACACCCTACAGAAGGCTCTTTTAGTATGCATCACACATGGCTAGTGTAACAGCCAGTATGCATCACACCCTTAGCACTGAGTAGTCTGTATGGTCCAATTTTGACCAGTTCTGAGTGGGTTTTCATGGAGAACTTCTGGGAAATGATGTACTTACTTGACCATGATTCTTTAGGGTTTGAAACAATGTTTTTAGGGGTTTAAGAGCCCTTGGTTTATCGACATATGTGATTGGGGTTGCAGTGCCCAAATATTTCTATAACAATACCTCACGAATATTGTGGAATTAAAGGGAAGCTCATGTGTTCTATTTACTCTAGAGTGTGTTGTATAACACCTTCTAAATGCATTGGTAGTGAAATCCAACATGGTTACCCATTTCCTTCATATACATAGCAGAAAACACATATAGTCAAAGCACCTGCAACTCTCCAACCAAAAATATTAGCCCTGGGGATATATTTGGAGCTCTCATCTTCGTGTTAGAAGATGTTGAAATTTAAGATCTTGCCATAAAAAAACAATGACTTAAGTTCAAAGCCAATTAAATAATAAATAAATAAGATAGTCATTTTGCATATCGATCACATTCAATTTTTTGTTGTCTTTCATCTTGACTTCTTCCAATTGACAATTGGTTGTAACAGGGGTAGGTCTGCAAATAGACTTGAAGATCATGGGGGGAAGTTTTGAATTACCCATTACATTTTTACTAATGAAGGTGTTCCCTACCAATACCAAATTCATTCCCTAATCTGTTATTTATAGGGTGCACACGCAATGGTAATAGTGCAACTCGTAATTCCATCATTGGGTGCATCTCCTGCAAGTCTCTTTCCAATACTTGTACCTATTACAGATACTTATCAATCGGAATAAATCATGATGAAAGAGGGCAGAAAATTGAACGTGATAAATAATTGAGGTGAGTATCTTATTTATTTGTCATTTAATGTGCTTTGCCTCAAGGTCGATCTAACTTTTGTATTTATAAGAGATCTTCGAATTATTTTTTCTCTGGCTTTTGAGAGGTTTTTATGGTTGAAACTTTTCCTACCTTGGGGATTCCAGAATTCCTCTATTTCTTTGGATTTCAGATGAACATTTAGGCAATGGAAAAAATAAATAGGAAAATTTCTATGATTTGTGAATTTTTTTGGAAGTGGAGAATGCAAGTTTTTTTTCTCATCATATTTGATCTTTAAAGTTGTTGATGGTGAGTTCTAGACTTGTTGAAGGCTGAAACTCAGTGTTATTGTGGAAGAGCTCAGGTCTAGTTAGAAGGCCAAGTATTTGGTCTTTTGAAAGCCTACTTCAAGTTCGTTTTGTGGCCCAACTTTTGGTGTGATTTTTGAGGTGGTTGAGTTTTATTAGAGAACTATTCTAATGATCTTTGGGGGCTTAATGTAGTTCAATTATGGTCATAGGGCCAAGCATTTACTGTTTTGAAAGAATATAATTTCTTTTTAAAAATATTTAAAACAATATCGATGATTAAAATAATTTAATAATTATAAATGAAATAAATCAATCAAATTTCTGGAGATTTCAATCCTTCTTCTAAACATTATAATAAAAACATTATCATCTAACCAATATATCATTTTAATGAATTAAGGAAAATAAAATTTTGATAACCAATAGAAGAAAATACAAAAATTATCAAATCTAATTAATACTAAAGTTAAATAATATGTATTCTTTTAAAAAGTCAACATTCTACTTATTAGCACAAAAATATTTACATCATTTACCAGCATGGCACAATTTTCCTTATACTAGAAGAACACTAAACAACATTACATTTTCTCATTGTAAGATTATATATTGGGTTTTCCTTTTGCCTATGTCTACCCAATCTCACTCATGATCCTGCTAAGATTATACAATGATTTCCTTTCCTTGAGATGTCACCGCTACCTCATGCTCCAACATATTCGTTGGCTCTTTATCATGATAATAATGGTAATATTTGTGGGTGATTTTCTGACCACTAATTTGTGGTCCCAAAATACTGGCTAATTCATGCAAAAAGTTGGCGAATGTGATATATTTATCTCGAGCTCTTTGGAATGTCTCATCATGGGGGTGTGTAGATTTTGTATGAATGAATCCTTCATTGGGTGAATTTTGGTTTTGTGGTTGTTAAATTTTCATAAGATGACATTGTTCTTTGTTATTATAGTTGAATTTCATCATTAATACATTAATTTCCTCCCATTTCATCATTACAATATTCAGATCTACGCCATTATACATCAACATATGCAATTACATAGGAAGAAAGAACATCACCATCATCATCAATGCAGTGGAATATAAAAGGGACAATAGAAGAAAGAATGCACACACATAGAGACATTAGGATTGGTTTGAGACCGAAGCAAAACCCACTATGGGGAAACCCTTTTAAATATTCTTCTTCTTAGATCATCATCAAATGATGCAACAAAAGAGAGTACAATGATCCATAACTTTATCGATGCAGGAAAACAATAATGATATCTATAAAACAGATCTAATCATGGTAGGAATCAGAACCCTCATACTTATCAATGTAATGTGTTTTCACAAACTAATATCAACTACTGTATACTATTGTAACTGTGACAAACACTCCTGAGTAGTATGATCATTGTCAATGAGCCCAATACATATGTTTGCAGTGGAAATTAACAAATTAGATCTTTAGATCTATATAAAAATAAAGAGAAACCCAACTCTACATGATCACTGAAGCTAGATAATGCCAAGATCTCAAAACCCTAGACCTGAATTGGTTTACTCTCATCAACACTCTTTGTGAGCGACTAAAACTTTTGGGTCACTTTCACGAATACAGTATGCAAGCAACTATGACTACAGAGTTGCTCTCAGAAGGTCTCTATAAGTGCGAATCTCACACTAAAATGAAAAGACCCAAAGTCGCTCCCTACCCGAGATGTGTGAGTGACCGATAAATTAAAGTTGCACCATTGTTGAGTTCTACGATTGACCAAGATGACAAGGTTGCTCCCATGGCTAATTGGTGTGAGCGACTGGGGACTAGAACCTTCTGATATTCCTCTCAACCCAGAGTCACTCCCATAAGACTTTGTGCCAATGTCCAAGGGTCTATAGTCACTCTCATAGGCTTGTGTGCTAGCAACTAAAGACCAAAATGCCCTGCTCTGTGCCAACGACCAACACCTAGAAGACTCTAACCTAGAACGAACCTTTCACCTATGATTTCGGACCCTTGAGTGAACTTGTTCAATCGAACCTGTGTGAACGAAGACAAAAGAGAAGAGAAGATGTGTCCAAATGATCTTGAGTTATCTTCTATTTATAGGATTTACTAAGGGGTCACTTGGGGTTAAGACTGACCCAAGCATTTACTCATGTGGTTAGGGCCGACACATTCCATAATACATGTATGAATAAAATAATTCATAACTCAACTTCTGCTTAACCAAATTGGGTGATCTTTAGGTGGATTTTGGTCCTCTCAAAAGAGGAATATATTTAAATCATTATCTTGGTCATTTGAGCTATATAAGGTGTAATTTTACCGTAGTTGTAAAAATTAACACTTCCTTTCAACTAGGGAGAATTCCACCAACCAATATCTATCCATTGAACAATATGTTATTCTGGAATATTTGAATGTCATCACGAATAGTCACAGATCATATTTGTCATGTATTTATAGTGCCATGTCCATCTCAAGCGTATCATAATCACAAATCATCATTGTACATCTCGATCTATCCTTTGTGTAATCCTACTTATCTCTTGATTATTCCTACTTGTATGGTGAACATACTCGGATCTAGAAGAAGAAGAAGTTGTTACCAGAGGGTAGCTAAAGTTACCACCCTCTATCGACCAGGATGCTATTTGGAATGTATGATGGTGGGCTACTACCTAGAATATCATCATCAATCATCATCAAAGAGCATATCATTAGGGAGCACATCTCAACCTGGAATCACATCGGGGAGAAAATGCTTCCACCCATAATCAGAAATAGGATAACTCATTACAAAGGGGAGTAAACGCTCGACCCTGGATTACAAAGGGGAGTACACTCTCAACCCTGTAATTTCATCGAGTAGCTTTACACTCAACCTAGAATTTCATCGAGAACCATTACTCTCAACCCAAAATCCTATTGCCTATTGAGCTTCCCATCGATGACCCTAAATAGCCATGTGGTAGAACATCTGCATCATAATCACCTTGGGTTGTATTGCCTAAGGACACCCTCAACTCGTTGCCCAGACAAGGAGTAACATTTTGAGCAAGCCCTACCTAATATATGCCAAGTGGGGTATACTTTGCAAAGACAAGACAAGGGAGTAAAACCCTCAACCATATGGGTAACAGATAGGGGAGTAACCTATTGTACATATTTCCCTCAACCCATGAGACCTTATCCCTCAATTCCTCATCCTAGGAGTTTAAACAAGGGATGCTCTCCTATTGCCCCTCATCCACAGGGGATGCTCTCTGAAAATCAAGATGGCTTTGAGAGAATATCTGTAATATGGTTGTCTCAATAGCAGTTGTTTCTTGTTCATACAGAACATTAAATAGAATATCATGTCATATTCATATATAATCACATAAGTCACAAAATAATACCATAATCATCCTTCCTCTCAAGGAGGTGCCAACCACAAGCCTGAGCTTGTTCGAACAGCTACACTGTCTTAGTATATGAGAGTATCTCGACTTTCCTCTAATCAGATCATCACAATGTATCCATGGTATCCATATCATATGTAGATCATGCTCAGACAGCTCTCTAAGGAGCTTTTGTATGTTGCCTCATAGCTAGCCATGCTAGCAACATCATTATTGACCTTGGTTATACTATGGACCTCTCATCCAAGAAATCATGACAGATCATATACTAAAGTGACATCCAAATTTGCTTATCAACAATAATCTCAAATATGAGCAATACGTCTTTGCAAACACATATCATAGGAGAAATATCTCATTCTTAAAACTAGAACACCTCATGAAAATATTTTAAATCATGCTCGGTGGAAGCTTTATGAATCAACTCACTCATAAATTCATTAAGGTTCTATGCAAATAATACATATATAGATGGATGTTCAAAACAAAACATCAATGCTTAAAACAACTGTTGGATGGCATGTCAAGTTCAACAACATGTTGAACTGTAAATCAAAGTATCCAAGGATTTTCATTTTCATTATTCAAAAACATTTTCCATGAGCTTTGCAATGTGGAACTTCTTTCCCAATTTCCAGAAATTGAAGCGTCACGCCATGATACATCATTTCAAGCTTCATAAGTCATCTCCCTCTGATTTAGATCATCAAAGTCTCATCACCTGTCACAAGTAGATCATTAGGATATAAAACTAAAACCATAATCAATATCAAAGTCATACCTTGGAACTCATCATCCCGAGTTCATTAGAAAATTGTCAAATCTAGACATATCTAGATAGAAATGTTCTAAGAATAATGCCTTGCTAAGCCAAGATACACATCAACAACAAAGTCCACTCACCAGAGTTTACAATCAAACTCATGACCATTATCAAAGTCATCATTATTATAGTATTAATAATTTCAACTAGGAGACAGGTGTAGCTCATATCAAATGATGGCTTCATCATGCCAACAAATCATGCATTATCAATTCGAACTTGATTAAGTCATTCTCACTAGGTGCAAATGCATACATCAAGGATGAGTCATGCAGGTTCCATTTCTCATGACAAATCACAACTATCATTACATCAACCATTTTTCTAAGAACGAGGGAAATCTCGAGATACGCACATAATTCATCATGCCCACATAGTATTGATATCAGGGAAAATAAAAATTCATCAAATCAGAAAATAAAAATTCATCAAATCAGATCACTAGAAATCAATTCAAGCCCAAATTGCTATTGTAAAGAGATATATAGTCAAAGCACATTTCAATCATCAATTCAAAGTTATTTTCAAGCATCATGACAAAAGAGTTTTCATATATACCCGTAATGCCAAATCATGTCAACCTTTAATAGCACAAACATAGTGAAATATTGATATGTATGTCCCAATGACCTGCAAACACAAGTTAAATATTCATGTTCATGTTATGGAAAACATTCAATATTTTATTCCTAGCAGATGTTGTTGTTATCTGCGATACATTTGTGGTACTGATATCTTCCAGGCAACCATCAAATTTCATGCACAATACTTCGTTATATGATCAACAATTTAACTTAACAACTTCAGAAATTAGTTAATAGTGGCAGAATATGTTAGGAAAAAAACGTCTGGTTCCTCTCTTCAAGCTACAATGGAAGCGACTTTAGCTCCCTAGACGTTGTCTAGGCCTTAGCATGAGTGTGTCCAGGGATGAGATATCCTAGATTGGTGATTGTGACCAAAGAAGAAACCCTAATTTCTATGCAGGCTTCAGATCTAAGACTATTGCAGATCAATACTATCACATGTACATAAATCATACTTCATAAAAATAGTAATAAGGGTCAGAATATTGAGAAGCGATTCTCCCTCTGACTGGGGATCTGCATCATTCGTCTCCATTCATGTAAGTAACATGTCTCTAATAGATTCATGCAACATTATATCTATTAGATCATAAACATATGGCTATCAGCATCATGACATCAACCTTTCATCAAAGGCTTAGAATCAAAGTAGTAGATAGATCTCAAAGACTATGACTGCAATAGAAATTTCTATCAAGTCACTCCATCAAGTTACTGCATCTAGTTTAACCATATGCCATCAAGATAAGACCACAATTAGTAAGAGATATGGAGTATAAATCTTACACTTATACCTCTAACATGCACTTCATGACCAATGAGATGAGATTAGGTCATTCAATAAAGCTTTATCAAAACAAAAAGAGTGTCAATCACTCTTTCCATATGCTTTCATCATGCGTGTCACAAGCATTATCAGTAGACGCATGTATAGGATTCAATGAACTATCCTTCTATATTAAATCCATCATGACAAGTATCAAGAGTATCATTTTCTAGAACCAAGGTGCTAGCCTTATTTATAGAATCAACATATCCAATATATAGAATATAGATGTTAGCCAAACATCAAGTGTAACATTAGCTAACCTCATCAAACTGAAGAAGGTCAAAATGTTCAAATCCAGGTGCATATTTTCATCATAGGAAACATAGATCCAAGTCACTTTCATATGCATGTATAAGCTATTAAAGGAAAATGTATTCTCGTCATACATTTTCATCTCCTTCTAGCACTATATCTCAAGATGATTCTCAAAAAGGATCTACCCATCACATCTCATTAAGGAGGTTATAAGCATCCATATACTCAAATAGGAAGTACAAGAAATAAACATAATCATCAAATCCATAAGTCTATCATGTAAAAAGCACCATAAGTCAAGAAATACGTATCTTCAGTGAGAGGTGATCCTCTCCCTCTTGACCCAATCTTCAAGAGCCACAAATTTCTATTGTCAATAATATTGCCTTCAAGTATCCAACGATGTCTGTTATGGATTATCCCATCTAGGACTTCATAGAATATCCCACAGGTGCTTGAGCCTCAAGTCTTTTCGATAAGCCAGGGTTTTCTCTTCAACACTAATCTCATGGAATCCATTAAACCCTAACAATACCAATTCTTAAGGTTTTATTAAAACCCTAGAATTCTTTTAGGTCTCCGCCATCATCTTCTTGCTTCCAGCAATGGTGTCATCATGAGAGTGATCTCCATGGCTTTTCTTGAGCCAAACTCTGATACCATGTTAAATTTTCTTAAGGCGCCATTGTTATTTTCTATGATAATTGCATTTCATCATTAATATATTAAGTTCACCCCATTTCATCATTACATTATTCATATCTATGCCATTATCCATCAACATATGCAATTACATAGGAAGAAACAACATCACCACCCTCATCAATCTAGTGGAATATAAGAGGGACAGTAGAAGAAAGAATACACACACATAGAGACACTAGGATTGGTTCAAGACATGGGAAAAACCCACTATGGGGAAAACCTTTGCAAATCTTCTTCCTCTTAGATCGTCATCAAATGATGCAGAAAAAGAGAGCACAATGATCCATAACTTTATATATGCACTAAAATAATAATGATATCCATAAAATATATCTAATCATGATAGGAATCACAACCCTAATACCGATGGTTGTAATTTGCTATCACAAACTAATGTCAAATGTTGTCACTATGCAAAACACTATTGAGTGCTGCTATCAGTGTCATTGACCCCAATACATAAGTTTGCAGCAGAAACTAGAAAATAAGTTCTATAGATCTGTATAATATTATAGAGAAACCCAAATCTACAATATCACTAATGCCAACTAATGCCAAGATGTAAAAACCCTAGATCTAAACTAGGTCATCCTCATCAACGCTGTCTCTGAGTGAGTCAAATTTCTTGATCACTTTCATGAATATAGTATGTGAGCGACTCTGACTGCATAGTCACTGTCAGCAAGTCTCTATGCATGTGACTCTGGCACTGAATCGCAATGACCCAAAGTCGCTCCCTAACTCAGCTATGTGAGCAAATAACAAACTAAATTCGTACCCTTGCTGAGTTGTGAAAGCAACCAAGATGATAGGATGGGTCTAAGGGCTACCTTGTGTGAGCTACCAGGGACCAGAACCTTCTGATCTGCCTATGAACCTAGAGTTGCTCTCGTAGACCTTTATTCTAGTTTCCAAGGTTCTATAGTCTATCTTGTAGGATTTTGTGTGAGTAATCAAGGATGAGAAGGCCCTGTTCTATGCCAGCGAGTGAGTTCCAAAAGACCCTAACCTAAAGTGAACATTTTGTCTATCATTTTAGACCCTTGAGCAAACTCCTTCTGTCGAACCTATGCGAACCAATACAAAAGATAATAGAAGATGTGTCCAAATGTTATTGAGGTATGTTATATTTATAAGATTTCCTCGGGTGTTACTTGGGTTAAGACTGACCTAAGCAGCTACTCATGTGGTTAGGGCTAACCCATTCCATAATATATGTATGAACAAAAGAATTCATAACTCAACTTCCTCATAACCAAATTGGGTGATCTTTCAGTAGATTTTGGTCCTCTCGAAAAGAGGAATCTAATAAAATCATAATATTGGCCATTTGAGGTGTCTAAGGTGGAATTTTATCTCTGTTGCAAAAATTAACAGAGGTTTCTCTCACCCATGAGCTACAAAGGAATTAGAAGCTTTGGGTCCCTTCTGATCTTGCCATCCATGGTTCTTCTTTTTGATATCTAGTTATAAAGGATGATTTTTCACATAAGGATACGCATCTTGAAGGTAAGGTTGCTCACAATGTATGCAATGAAACATTGTGTTCTCATAATCCACTCGTTGTTCATAAACCTTATCTCTCCTTTTGAGGAGGATATTTGCTAGGAGACCTTTTCTAAGGTCCATTTCCACACTATATGAAAAAAAGTCATGATTCATTTTGCAATCCACTTAACTCAATTTTGATGAAATACCCAAGTGGATTGCCTATATCCTCCAAAACAACTGGTGTGCCATATGGACGAGCAAGTTGGGAAGTCAAACCCATATTGGGGTTGCCAAATATGGCATTGAAGGAGGCTTAAATTCTAGGAACCAACGTTTAAAGGAAAGACTAGCATGGCCCCAAAACCATGGATGCTAGTGAGAAACCTTATGCTTGACTTCCCTCTTCTGAAGGCCACAACATAAAATCCTTTCGAACAAAAAACAATCTCTACATCCTGAGATTCAAAATGCCTAGGATTCTAAATGTCCTTAGAAGATCTCGATGGGGCTTGGGAAGATGCACCCTCCCTTTGGATCCACCTTTAAATCTATAAACAATGTGAATCCCTACATCCTTGGAAATGTCGTAATCCCTGAGGGATTTTTTCTCCTCAAGATGGTGGGCTTCATGAATAAGTCAGAAGTATTGGTAAGAGATTTGCACCTTCTCTTGAACTCCCAATGCTAGATATGAAAGAAGATCTATGGTTGAGACGTGCAAACCAAATGAACTCCTATAAATTGGGTTTACCAAGATTAACAAAATTGTTAGATCTGGAATAGAGAACACATCACTAGCGTTAAGCGTGCCTCATCCTTATGCTGATATAGAGATCTAAGAATTTCTACTCAGTTTCGAGGGGAAAACTCACATACTTGAGATTGCATGGAGTAACTTTGTCCCTTGAGTATAGTTGGATCTATACTTCAAGCCTTTAATGGGGTGAGGAGTTAGCAAGACTGCATTTCAATCAAAAGCTAGGGTTGCAAAGCTCATAGAAATGGTTCTCAAATCTTTAAAACTCCACAATTATAATAATGTTTAAAGAATATGTATTTAATATCATATGATATTATAAAAAATTATACATATTATTAGTTTTTGTCAACAAAATTAAAATATATTATTTTATATATAAAATTAATATTTACTTGAATTAGGAAAAATTGAACTCCATTATTTTTAAATGTTAAAGAGAAATATGTAATTGTTTTTATTGGATTTAAATTTGTTTAGTGTTTTATTTTAAATAGAAATAAGATATAATTTCAATAAAAACAAAAATAAATATATTTAATTAGTTTTATTTAAAAACATTGTAAAATATTTATAATATCAGCAAATTCATTATTAGTATTACAACCTTAATATGAAAACAAATCTGAATCTTATTTTTATCTTTTTATTCTCTTTCGTAAATAATTAAACTATCACCTAAGCGAGTATGCACTTCATTGACACTTCGTTAATCCTATTGCTCTACTTTGATCATTATAATGGAATGAAGGATTTCATGAATATATACTACTAACAAATCAACAAAAATGAGAAAAATAAATAACGAAAACATTTGATATGAGAAATAAATAATATGATTTAATTTATGAATGTAACAAAGTTAAAATATTTTTTATGCTAAAAAAATAATTATTAAAAAAATATAGATATAAATTATATATAAAAAAACTGTTTTTAAACCTTAAAATAAAATAAAATATTATTAATTTATATTATAAATTAGTATTTAATTTAAAATTGAATAAATCTAGGGAAAAACTAAAGTTATATTTAATTAAATTTACAGATTTTCTAATCGGCTCATCATAATAATAGCACCATTTTGGGATATATATATATTATATAAAATCTATTTTTTAAATTATATATAAATAATATAATTTATTTATTGTTTTAAATAAAATTAATTACATTAATGTTATGGTTTTAGTTTGATAATATAAAATATAAATTAAATATAAAATATAAAATATTATTAAAATATTTTTTTTCAAATTTATATCAAATTAGTACATAATAATATAAATATTATATTAATTAATAATGCCATCAAACGATTATTTCATCATATTATATTAATCAAAACAAAATAAATAATTGAACTTATAAAAAATAATTAAATTGTAATTTTCTTTCGAATTATTATTAATTATAAAATATATATATGTGTGTGAATTAAACATGTATATATTTAGATAAATATATTGTATGATTATCAATTATGGAGATTCACTCACTTAATTATGGATATTATTAAAGTATAAGTAGGATTTATTATAATGACATGGGTCAACCCCATGTATTATCCATCTCAACTTTGGGTATGTGACTACTAGTAAAAAAATTCCAGAATATTTTAAGTCTCTACCATCCACTAAATAAATATTTATAATTAAATTAAAATTTTGAAAGCCTTATTACAAAATGAACTTGTAAGTGAACTTAATTAATTTATAATATAATTTTCCTAAACTATTTCAGAAAATTTACTTGTTAAATTATAATATATCATCTTAAATTACTATTTAAGATATAATTATTTTATATTAAGGGAAATTCTTATTTAGATTTTTTTCCTTATAGAAGGTAGACTTATAGGTTCCAAATAATAAATTGTAATATAAATCTTCTTAGCATTAATGTTAGAGATTTTGATCCAATGTTACTCTCTTTTATATAATATGTTATCCCTCCAAATCATGTGTGATAGGATTTCTTTTTCCTAGTTGACCATCAAATGAATCCATGGATATGGGGAGCTTAGAATCATCATGCTCCCAAGTTTTATCTAATAAAATAATATCACTTTTTCTCAAGTTTGAGCATAACATAGCACCTTTAAGCCATGAAAATTTATGACAACTCCAAAAGAGGATCCATAAAGTTCCAAATTTTTATTTATTACTCTATGTTTGTTCTCTATCCATAATAATAGTTTACCATTTAGCTTCTTCCCTAGCTTCTTTAACTTTTGAACCTACCCCCTAATCTAGTTTGGTCTAGTGGGATGATGTCTTCATTTATAAACATTTATATGGATATTTAGTGAGTATGGAAAATTGATTGTAGGTACAGACTTACCCTAACATGAATTGTTCTATCTTTATTCTAAAGAATTTTTCTCAACCTTCGTGCTTCTATGAGATAAGTATTTCAATTTGCGACATTTTTTTAGTGATTATTTTACTATTTTAAAAGTGTCATCACCTTTCTTCTCTTTTATACACTCACGGTTCTCTTAATGCACTCATGAGCTAGCTCAATTAGCATTTTCATTTGATATTTGATGGATTCTATCTCTAGTTTATATTGTTATTTAGTTTTTATTTTAGCTCTTTAATCTCATTTATTAAGGTGTACTTTTCTTCGATAGTTAATATTTTATTTTCTAACATTTTGAATTTGTTCTTAGTCATTACAATTAATTGTATATTATGTTCTAGGGTTATGTCGCTTAATCTCCCCTTGCTAGGTTGAGGTTTTGACATGTACAAAAAAGGAAGAAAGAAGAAAATAAATAGGAAATATTAAGCATTTGGGTTTATGAGTAATTTCAAGCATTCACCCTATTTAAAAAAATATATATACCATATAGCATTTCAAGGATTTGCTACAAACTAAAATAAATCCATGGCCCAAAGATATTAGAAACATCCATTATATATATATATATATATATATGAGGTAAACACTTCACACTTACCAGAATTTGAATGGGTGGTTTTTTAGCATGGGTTGTCTTAACATAACACTGCAATTCACTTTCAATCTAAATCCTCGTAGACATGTAATTATTTCAATTTAATTTTAATTGAACATAACATTTTAAATATAAATATTCTACTATTATGATTATCCAATAATTTTATATGTGGATTTTTTTATATATAGATTTTTTTATGTAAAATAAAGTTTATAAATTTTAATTTAATTATCAATAATTTATTATGCAATATTATAATTAATAACCATAAAATTTATCTAAAAAATAATTTTCATTTTTCTTTTATAATTAAAACTTAATAAAAATGTCTTCTGAAATAATTTTGTCAACCTAGGTTATAAATGATGATATCAAGACAGATCATTGTATCAAGACCAAACAAAATTATCCAATATATAGAATATCAAGTGGTTTGACTTATGATGGATAGATCCGATAGATATTTATCAGTCATAGCTACTTTAATTTTTATTTCGAATAAACATTTTATTTTAAAATCACCTCTTTTGTTTTCCGGATCCATATAATTAAATCAAGTTTTCTTTCTGGATCCGTATAATCAAATCGACTTAATAACTGTGAGTCATACCTACTTTAATTTTTATTTCGAATAAAGATTTTATTTTAAAATCATCTGTTTTGTTTTCCGGATCCACATAATTAAATCAAGTTTGCTTTTGATTGAGAAACTCATATTCGGAACTATATGTTTAGTTTATGAATACCCGTGTAATAAATTTTATTTAATGAGGCATGACTCAGACGTAAAGTCAGGGTTTGATGCATTTAGGGTTGGGGTTTTAGGTTTGCAATTTTGAACTCATTCAAAGCTAAAAGCAGAAAAAGAACTAATACCGGAAGGTGGGGATCACAACTCGATCAATAACCACAGAAAGCAAGAATAAATTAGAAAAAGGAAAGGCTTTATTTGTTCCAATCCGGACAGCCACAAATGTGCATGCACGCAATAAAGAGGGAGAGTGTCACGCCCCCAAGAGGGAGAGTGTCACGCCCCCAAGCCTACGGTGGTATTTCAACCGTGCCAGCGATGTGCGGCACCACCACACACTTTTTTTTTAACAATACTAATGTATGTGGACTACGCCTAATTCACAACCGATAACTTAGTTTGTGTTTTGCAACCAAGTATAAAATGCATTAAACCTTTATATCAATGATCACCCATACTTAATCATTATCAACAGCAATATAAAAGAACATCAATTGCATGATATAAAGGGGGAGGGGCAACTCCCGAACAGTCTGCCCAACAATGTGTTATATATTAGTTTATAACAGTACAACGCTCAAGTGTGCTTGGCAAACTCCAAGCCAACACTTAGCCAAATTTTACAACATGAGGCAACCTGCCTTTTACATAAGCGTATGCACACCTTGCACCAAGAGTGAGTGCCCACCCGGGTCACCAAGACGCTCTAGTCAATCCTGCACAACCGCTTGTTCAAAACTTCTGCTCACGGCACTCTCATCCAACCATCGTTCAAGTATCAACTCTGTGCATATACCATGTAGAGCGCTTGAGTTATGCGCATGCCAACTGCGCACTTCCACTTGATATGCGAAGAGACAAGAGAATGAGCGAGTTTGTTGAATGCCTTTGGAGCGCTCCACGCTCGCATATATATAAGCCTCTTAACGTGGGCGAGGGGTGGGCGAAAGCCCCTTGGCCAACTCCCAAAACACCATAACGCAAGCCCCAAATGCTCATCATCATCGTCGGCCTTGCCATTTGCAAGCCGCTCTCCAACGCCATATAAGTTGCCCAACACTTAGTCGCATAAATGTTGTGTCGTTTGGTTGATGTAACCTTTCGTCGCAAAGTTCGTCGCTTTTAGTACGAAGTCACCCGTCCGTCGTCGTGCGGTCATGCACACTTGCCCGATGTGCGCGCTTGCCCGGGCGCCCGACGCCCGCCCGTCGCAACGTTTCCAAGGTGTTACATCCTCCTCCACCTGAAGTCATTGTCGTCCTCGACAACATCCCCAAGCATCAATCCATGATATCGACTCCTCCACATATGGCAAACATCCCTGCAACATATGTAGGACTCCATCTCGACCATATCTCATCTAAGTGACCAACTGTCACCAAGATATACCAAGTATGCCATCGATGTCCATGATCATCGACCACCTGCCACAATCTCCAATGCTGCTCTCCACCATGGAAGGCTGATCCTTCCAACATCAAGCTACATGCCCGCTGCAACAATGTGTCAACTCCATCATGTGCATCACTCCCCATGATAAGTCAACAAGTGTTAACACATCACAACTATGTGCCAACATCTCATCAATTTGCCAAGTGCTCAAAGAGAACACTTCTCCATCAAGTGTCGAGAGTCCCAAGAGAACACCTCTCTCCATCAAGTCAAGTGCCTCAAGGGAACACCTCTCCACCATCATGTGTTCTATGTGAACTGCTGTCATGATACTCCAACACAATGCCAACATGCCCCTATGCACTTTCGGACCCCATGTTTGAACTAGTTGGGTAGCTAATCCAACCATCACGCTCAAGTCATGAGAGTGAACAAACTCATATCACCATGAGTTGTTTCCCAAAACATCTGCCACATCCTGAAATCATCAAGAATAAACCATGCTCAGGTCCATGAAATAGTCTCCATCCATCTGCAACATGTCATGATGCTTGATGCCAAGCCATCCCTGCATCATCATACCTGCTCAACTGCTTAAGGGACTCACTGCCATGAGAAGCTAACAATGAGCCCCATCTTCTTGTTCCTATAAGAAGATGTAGAGGGGTGAGAGCCCGAAGGCTCACCCTCACTAATAAATTCGATCCACCTATCATGATCTTCAACTTCCATCCTTTGTAGATAAGTGACCCGGTCCTCACCCGGCCTCACATATACTTCATCATCATCCTCATCCTCAATCACCTCTAGCCTTCTTGTCAAGTCCAAGATACTATCTGAAAGTGATTTGATGACCAAGGATTGTTCGGTAAGCTTTGTCTCCGCCTTGGACAAACGCTTACTCATGTCATCCAACTTCTTTTCATCCCCCATCTGCATCACTGCTAACTTACAATCAGGCTTAGTCACACCAAAGGTAGGCACACCTATGGGTACATCTTCCCTTCCATCGTAAATGTACAGCTTCTTCAAATGTGGTACCACCATCGCATCATATTGCTTCATAAACTCCATCCCTAGTACGGCCTCATAGTCATCAATCCTCACTATAGTGAAATCCACCTTCCCGGTACATTAACCAAGTGTAGTGTCCACTTGTTCAGCCACACCAAGTACTTCGTTCGGAGGAGAGTTCACCGTCTTCATATGTGCCTTGATAGGAACATATTTCAACCCAATCTTCCTTGCAATGTCTTCACCCATGAAGTTGTGAGAGGCCCCACTATCTACCATAGTGAGTATATCAACACCTCCAACTTTCATTCGGACATACTCCAACTTGTTCCTCTCGTGATCCTCTCGAGAGATCACCTCTGTAGCAGTAGCACCACCAAGAATCTGCATCATACCCACAGAAGCACCTTCATCTTTCGCATTAGATTGTGCTATAGCAGCCACCTTCGGTTTAGAGGGACAATTCTTCACCGTGTGTGAACCAGCACAAATCCAACACTTCAAGACTTTCTTTTCCTTCGAACTATCATCTGATTTCGCAGCTTCCTCTTTCTTCCTATATTTCGGTTTGTCAGACTTCTTCTTCTTATCATCAGAAGTCTCATCATAGTGTTCAACCAACTTGTCAACCGCATCAAAGGCTTCTTCAAGTGTCCGAATCCTTTGTCTCTTCACCTCATTGCATGCCCAAGGCTTCAATCCAATAATGAAATTGAATACCTTGTCTCTTTCTGCCATATCAGGTATCTCAAGGACTGCACTTGCAAACTCCCGTTGATAAGTTTGAAGGTTCCCGGTTTGCTTTATAAACTTTATCTTCATCCTAGCTTCCAATGTTTCATCCTGAGGACTAAAATGGGCTTGAAAGGTTCCCTTCATTTCATCCCAAGAAGTGATGTCACTAGGGCTTCCATTAGCAATCTGGTCCATCCTTCTTCTCCACCACATCTTAGCATCTTTTGTGAGGAATTGAGCAGCAACCTTGACCTTAGTCTCATCATCGGATAGACCCAACCTTTCCAAGTATTGCTCCATGTCCCACAAGAAGTTACCAAGAGTTTTTTCACTCCTTGTACCATCAAATGAATCCAGCTCCTTGACTTTCACATGAGGCACTCCTCCACCTGAGCCATGCCTCACGGCCTTCTTCAACACCGCTATTTCATCCTTGGCTTCGTCAAGAGCTTTCCTCAAGTCCGTGATCTCCACTAGACCCTGATCCCTTGAAGCTTCAACGTCCTTGACCCTTAATTCAAGTTGTGTACACATCAAATCAGTGTACTCATGTTGAGTTCAGAGTTCATCGAGTTCTTCTTTCACCTTCAAGAATGCCTTTTGTTCTTCCACAACAAGGTCAATCTTTGTTCCAAAGTTGTCCTCTAAGTACTCCAACCTTTCCACTACTTTCTTCATTAACCCAAGAGTAGTATCCATGGGATCACGACTAGACCCAGCATGAGATTCAGCCATTGCCAATAGCCTCTTCCTTCTTTGTAATCTAGTCTCGACCATGCACCAGCTTCACCTGCAACCCAAGTCCTTGATGTCACACTTAGAGTGTTTCACCAACCTCTTTCCCTGCAAGAACCTGTTACCACGGCCACTTCTTCACAAGTGCACCCACACCTTCCCTCGTCACAAGCTCACCAAGCTCTAATACCAACTTCACTTCGGTGAAGTTGTGTAGCAGCTTCTACCTTCAACACCCAGTTTTCATCAACTCATTAGCCACCTCTGATAGCAACTGTCAAGTTGTGTATCAGCATTCATCCGCAAGCTACACCTGTCGAGAACCTGCTCTCATACCAACTGTCAAATCTTACAGAGTTTGTGAAATCTTACAAAGACCCAGGATTGCACACGAGTGAGAGAGACAATTTACTTGATGTGGTTTATAAACATGTACATCATGTGCTAGATGGGGAGGAGCAAGAGGAGGGGCTATGTTTTGGCAGCTTATGGTAGAAGGAATGAGCTCATATGGAGATGGGTATGAGATAGTTTTGTCTCAGAATCCATCCACAACAACTCTGGTTTCTGTTGAGTCCCATAAGTTAGCTGAGCTTACTCATTTATTAAGATGTATGAGTATAAGAATAGGATGGAGGTCAATGCACCTCGCCCATGAAACTTACCAGAGGTTGAGATTGATGATCAAATTGTGTAAATATTTGGTCAATTTTTCCTAACTACAAGTGTGTTAGGTAAGAAAATCTCCAGTTGTTTGATTGATGCGGTGTAAAGTCCTTAAATCATGATGAGTGGCAAGTAACATCTGTTCATGGTACTTGTATATGAGTATAAGAATATGAGGCTTATGAGAGATTGAGATTGATGGTCAAATTGTGTAAATATTTGTTTGAATGACATTTTGTTTACTAATTTTTTTATTCAGTGATTTTCTATATGTCACTATTCTTCTAGAATCTATGCCTTAGGGCATTTCCTTTGCAGCATCTTGTCCAATTCCTAGTTGTAACTAATTCTATTTTATGTTTTTTTTTTTCTTTCTCTTCTCTCATTTTTTCTATTGAACTCAAATAGTTATAAAGAATTTCTAAGGATGCTTTGCTCAATCTCCCATTTCTAGTTTGAGGTTTTGACATGTGTGACCAAACACTAAGTTTTAAGAAATAAAAATAAAAAAGAAGAAGGAAAACGTTAGATAAGAGATCTTAAGCATTTTGATTATTAGTTATTTCAATCTTCCAAGAAAAATGCCACCACATAGTATTACAAGCATTCAGTCCAAAGTAAACCCCAAGATATTAATAACATCCAGTAGAGAGTAAAAGAAATCTAGTGCAAAATCTTACACAATATTTCTATTTTTATTAAATCTTTTATTTTAAAATTTAGTCTTACATATTCTATTATGCTGATTATCAAATAATTTTATGTGGCTTACAAATTTTTAATTTAGTTATCAATAATTATTATGCAATACTAAATTGTTTTTTAGACAAAATAGGTACTTTTATATTCAAAATCTAGATTTATAAGCACATAACACATTTTACAATATCTCAACAAAATTTCCATCACTTTGACTAACTATTTCCAAGTTTTAGTACATCCATAATACTATTTCTTCCTTCTACATACCTTAATTACTTTAAAACAGAAAAAAAAGGAAAAAAACTAAACTTTCCCATAAATCCCAAATAAAAAACCCAAAATCCAAACAAAATAGCATAGCCAACACAAACACACAAACATTAATAGAGACTAAACTTGTCGGATGGCTTGCCTGTAAGTTTTATCTCATGTAATATTATTTATTATGCAAGAATAGTTATACATTTTTTTAATTAAATTGATCAATATAAAAGAAACCATATAAAATGAGTTATAATTTTGTAAATATATATTATCCATAAAACATGATAATATAATAAAGAAAATTTCTATGTGTATATATATATATATATATATATATATATATTATATATATATATATATATATATATATATATAATTTTATTAATGTAGAATATCATTGAAGAATAAGCCATTTGATTTATCAGGATGGATACTACGTATATTTTTTTTTTTTTTGCTGGGCAAAGACTAAACTATTTATATTAAAGAAACAAAAAAAGTATTTACAAGAGGTTTGAACCTCTGAGAGCGTGTGTTCAACTCTCTGTCAAAGATTTCCATGTCAACCTTAATCCTCTGCTTATACATGCTAGAGGACACAAAAACATCAGCAGAAATAGTTTTTACAACATTGTCAGGCATAGTAACCCAAAATTATCCAGGACTGAAAGACAAGTTACAAAAAATAGGGAGTGCATGCAGCATGTCGTCGATTGTTGCCCTCCTCAGAATGTAACTGAACCAAAAAGGAAAAAACATCTTGCGCCTAAGACCCAAGGCTTACCCTTAGCGCTCCTGCCATTACTTGGGCTGCTTCTTCCGGTCCTCAGCTTCACGTTCCTGTTCACGCTTCTTTCGATCCTCTGCTGCACGTTCCGGGTCGCGCTCCCATGTCACCTCCATCCCATCCGGAATGTCTTCGAGACGTTCAATACTAGGCGGCAGTTTTAGGTACAGGGCGTAGTCGAATGAGTCTTCTGGGTCCTCATCCCTCACCTTGCTTTGAGGTGAAGAAGGCTTGCTGCCTTGAACATCCATTTGAGCATCCTTTGGATTTTCAGAAGTTTCCATTGGCTCTTTTCCTTTAAGGCTGCCAATTTCCTTTAAGGCTTCGGCCTGCTCCGCCGAGTACCCAAGGGTGCTCTCTTCGTCTAGCCTGCTCTGTAACTCAGGGCTATAAGAACTGTCAGCCGCATCCTTTAACTTTGTCGAATTAATGGATACTACGTATATTTATCAGCCATAGCTATTTCAATTTTATTTTGATTAAAATTTTATTTTAAAATCATGTCTTTATTTTTCACGATCCATAGAATTATATAATTAAATCAAGTTAATAACTGTTCTCTTCGTCCTCAGACTCTGATAAGGATGCTCAGCCGTCATAACAGAATAATCCTCAACTTGTCATGACTCAGCCAAGCTCCACTGGGTGGATAAAAGTGAGCAAGAAAAAAGGCAAAAAATTTCGTTTTGTAGGAAATAACCCTTCAGGGTAGCTTTTCTGCTCAGTTCTTTCAACTGTATTCCTATGCTTTCTATGGCCATTCCCTTGTCTGTCTCAATGGAGCGAGGTTGATTTCCTATCACCTCCGGCTCCCCTGCTTCTCTGCTCTGCCTGTTTCTAGGCTTGAGTGTACTATATTGTTTCCTCTCTTAATAGATTTAGTCTTTATTCAAAAAAAAAAAAAAAAAAAAAAAAAAAAAAAAAACCTGTATTTTGATTGAGAATATCGTATATTCAAAAATATATGTTTTGTTTTCGATTTTGGTTGTGAGTGGCTTCTTCATGACGCTACTTAAAGTTTCCAATTTGAGAAGACTTGACACCTAACCAAGTTAACGTGCATAGTGGTTGCAATTAATGTTTTTCCAGCACTCTCTTTTAATTCCAACCATAAGATAAACACACAAAATACCTTATACCACAATACATAAGACATATATAATTTTAATTGACATGCGTGCTTGTCGAGTGTGAGTTAGGGTTACAACACAATCGGATTTTCTACAACACACGACTTGATAAAATATCTTTCATTTTTTCTTTCTTGCTAAAGGGTCCATACTTGTTCATTTGTTGATGAAATTTCATCTTCACCTTTCTTTCGATAAGATAGTGATGAAATGTATCCTTTCTTGATTGCTCGTTAACATTCTTTGTATTCAATATTGCTGCATGTTATTGGGACTTATCGTTGTCCTTAATGTTTGCAATTGCTTCTTTTATAGCTTCTTCTTGGTTGTCAATATCTGCACACTTAAAAGCAATGTTAGATTCATAAAAAGAAATATTTTCGTCATGCTCTTTTAAGAGAGTTTTGCTTCCTTCGTCTTTCTTTGCTAACATAGTTGGTTGATTCATGTTTTCAACCTCTTTAGTCAACTTTGTTGCTCCAAACATGTTGTCGTGCATTTGATTTGTATATAGAGGTAAACAACTATTCTCACCAAAAAACAACTCATCAATAAGATGTTTTTCTTGCATGACATTGAGCCACTCTTCATTAGACACATAATTATCATCAAATTTTAGTTCATACCTCTCCGCCTCATAGGGAGTTCCTCACTATCATGTGTTACTCTATTGTCAACTACATACATACTTTCAATCTTGATCAGAATTATGATGCTTTCAACACAATCACCTTTTTGAACAACACCACTTTCATCATCTTCAACTTTCTCACTCCCCTCCATATTGTACTTCATTTCAAGAACATCCCAAAATATTTTTGCATTATGTGTTTCACCATATTCATGCAAAATACTAGACAAAATGTTTTCATCTAGAGCTCATATAATGAGAAGTAATGCTACTACACTTCTACACTTATTATAATTCATCGAAGTTTCTTGGATAAATTTCCATAAATCTACTGAACGAAGCAATTCTTCCATTTTAATTGCCCAAAAGCTTAAAACTTTTACCTAAGAAAATTAGCAAAGTTGGCATTAATTGCTTCAATATTACATCAATGTCTACAAATTCTTCATGTTGATTCATATCTTCATTCGGCATAAATTCAATAACTAGAAACATTTCAAATCCTTCTGCAGTTTCTACCATTTCATGGTTTCTCCACAAATACTTCAATTTTATCCATGATTGTTTGAGTCTCCTTTCCTGACCCATCACTCCATCACAGAACCAAATTTGTAACAAACAATGAAGTCTAGCTCCTCAACCAACTTCAATTCATACCACACACAATGTTGTAAGAAATAATTGCCATCAAACACTCACATTGTGCAAAGCTAAACCCTATATACCTCTTTCACCATAATAACAAACAACAAACTCAGGTTGACAACACAGCTGAACAACAATCATACTTTCATATTCTCACTTCAAACCATGATGCATTCACATCTAAGCAAATCCATTATTATTCTTTTTAACATAAATATTTCCCCTATATCAAAAAACCTTTTTTCACTAAACCTACTTGAAAATATTCCACTCAAAAAATATTTTGAGGCAAGGTGTTTTCATAATGTTAATGACATCGTGTAAATGTGTTAAATTATTTCCTTTATTTGAATCAACCCCTTTTTTCTGTTAAACAGAAAAGACAACACAACACAACTTTTTGACTTTAGAACCAAACACATAATGAGCTTGGCTCCTTTAACATTCACACACACAACATTTTTGAACAACTTTGGGTTTAGAACCAGACACGAAATGAGCGTAGCTCCTTTAAGATTCCTATCACTGCACTTCTCGCTTTCAAACAGCAGCTGTGAAAAACTTTTTCCAACAGAACGAACCTTTAAGCTTATCAATTATCTAGTGTTCACATAGGCTCTACTTTTGTGGGGCTCACATATCTCAGGCAAATACCTCTGACAGGTGGTGTCTCACAAAGCCAGTAGTGACAACAACACCTACAATGTTTTCTGCAAAGTATCACCTCCACACAGCGCTCACACTCTTTCAGCATCCACGTCCTTTCTCGAAGCTTGGCTTCCTACGATGACGCCAGCGTAGATTCCTGCGCTAGTGTTGGAAAAATAAAAAACAAACAGCCAATGAGTTTACCTTCTACGGTGGTCTCGAATGTACAAGACAATCCTCCTTACAGTGGTTTGAACACCTCAATTGCAGACCAGAGACATGATTATGCACTTGAAAAAGCCTTTACACAATGATCAAGCCTCGAGCTTACTACACTCAACCCACACTCTTGCACAAGCTATCAACTCCTTTACACCCTCGGCCTCGAGACTAGACAATTTCGGGATTGTCTCCTACCCGGCTTTACTTTGCTCCACATAGCTCCACAAGGCCTTGAACCTCCAATGCACTTCAGCCAAACACCACTCTTCAAGCCACAACAATGTGCCGCTCACCCTAAGCTCTATCTCCTCACAACTCACCTGAGCTCTCATACCATATAATAGAATGTGAACTGAACAAACTGAACAATGAACAAGTTGAATTTTACATTTCCAAACATTATTTTTTATACATTGAGATGAAGTTTCTCGATTTTGATTTTCGGTGGCTTATTCAGCATGCTACATGAAGCAACCTCCTGAACTCTCGAGAAGGCTTGACATTTAACACAGTTAATACGATGGTTGGAATTAATGTTTTTCCAAGGAGCCCGTCTATTCTATGGTGCCTTGGAGATGAATTGGCAGTCAATTCCAATGTGGCTACCCAATTTCCTTCATACATATAGTGGAGAACACAAACAGTTAAAACACCTACAGCTCTCCAAGAAAAACGTTTGGCCCCTGGGAGATTTTCATAGCTCTCAACTTCTACGCTTGAAGATGTTGAAGCTGAATATTTTTCTCCTCACGAAGACCTTATACCCATGGGCTCTGAATATGTTGAAGTTGAAGAGTTTTCTCCTCATGAAGACCTTATAGCCATGCACTCTGGTTTAGGACAAGTGAAGGTGATGAGGACGACTCGCTCGAGGTTGCTCCAGCCACTTTGGAAGGTTATTTTGGTCTAACCTGCTCTAAAATCTAGCCTTTGTTTGGTTACAGATCTTCATTGCAAAGTCTCCCACTCCAATAATCGCTCTTTCGGTGGAATTTGTGAACAATTAGTTTCTTCCTTTTATTTTTGATGAGTTTAATGTCAAGGTGTAATTTTCTCCCATAATTAATTGTGCATACCTTTTTATTTCTTTGATGGTTAATTAATTTTAATATCTTTTATACGTTCTATTTCTTTTTTCTTTTTCATTTTTTCATTGAATTCAAATACTTATAAAGTTAATTATAAAAACTTTATAGAATAGCTTTAATTAAAAAATAATAATAACTTTGATTAAAAAAAAACAAAAAATAAACAAGGGAGGCTGCGAGGCAGCAAGTCCCTACATTAAGTTCAGCTTGCATAATATGTGATGTGTTACAGTAAGACGAGCTTAGTCATAGCTATCATGGGAATACAAGTTACATGTGTTGTTCAAGCTCTTAGTTCAAGCTAATTGTAATAGCTTACAACAATTCTATGAAGCAATATTGATCAAGCTCTTTCATCACCAATACTTACACGGGTACTAGTAATATGCAGTAAAGCTTATAACTCACATAACATAACACCTTATACTAGTAGTGCTTAGTTAATACTACTCATGATTAAAGAATTTGCATAGTAACTAAATAAATGCACCAGAGGTCAAACATAAACGTTATGTTCTGAACTTTAATTTTGTAGACCCACAATGAAGTGTCGATGCTGTAGATATCAAATATAAACGTTGCGTTTTTGAACTTTAATTTTTTACACCCACAATGAAGTGTCGATGTTGTGTCGTGAGTCTCCCTTGAGTCTTCGATTTCACAATAATGGCAATGCCTATTCTTCGTAACTCTCAGTGACAAAAGGAAGCTGCAAGAAATATTATCCACGATTTTTGGACAGTACTGCCTGTGTCGTAATGTGATTGCTCTAGCACTCTTTCATTACCAATACTTACACGGGTACTAGTAATATGAAGTAGAGCTTATAACTCACATAACAGAACACCTTATACTAGTAGTGCTTAGTTAATACTAATGATTAAATAATGCGCATAGTAACTAAATAAATGCACCAGAGGTCAAACATAAACATTATGTTCTGAACTTTAATTTTGTAGACCCACAATGAAGTGTCGATGTTGTAGATATCAAATATAAACGTTGTGTTTCTGAACTTTAATTTTGTACACCCACAACGTAGTGTCGATGCTGTGTCATGAGTCTCCCTTGAGTCTTCGATTTCACAATAATGGCAAATACTATTCTTCGTAACTCTCAGTGACAAAAGGAAGCTGCAAGAAATATTATCCACGATTTTTGGACTCTACTGACTGTGCCATAGTGTGATTGCTCTAGCACCGGAGCATAGACCAATTTTTGTTTTAGAAAAATAAGCCAAGCAAATGATTACCCATTATAACCATAATCAAATGAACCCTAGAAAAACTTACTAATTGAAATTTACAAGATAAGGTGTTGAATGAATAAGTCAAAAATGAAAAATGTGAGTAACCAAGTTTGAAGATTTGAGACATGTTGAGGCCTTAATGCTATGGAAAACTCGAAGGATTCCGTGACACCTCCATGATTTTTTTGTTTTGAATTTCTTTTCAAATGCAATGGAATTGCCTTTGAATCGTAAGGCACACGTGGAGTGAGGAAAGGCCATGGGATTGGACATTAAAGTCCCTGAGGCCGTATAAACTATAATTTAAGCATTTTTTTGGGGTTAAGATCGCAACCGAAGATTTCAACGATACTTCGCGTGAGGTGTAACTTTCACGACAAGGTGATACGTTACACAGGAGACATGTGATCGACATGCATGCAGCAACATGTTTGTACGCAGCAACTTGTTTGTACGGAACTTGTTTGTAAGAAACGTGGGAAACAAGGCCAAGTAAGGGATGAACGATTTTGAAAATTGATCTATGAAGGAGGGTCAACCATGGCTGTCCAGAGCCGCAACACACTGCCAGAAGCACCATGGCTCTCCAAATTTGCAACACTTGTGCCAGAAACATGGCTCTCCGGACCTGCAAAACACTACGAGAACCATGCTACGAATAATAAGAATCTAGTCTTACTATTTACTCAGGGTTTTCGTGACCACTTGCAGGTGTAATCCTCAAGCATAGAAAGGAAAGAGATGTAATCATTGGATCAACTGTTCACTGGTTTTTTTATTTTCACTAATGGAAACAATAATACACGTTTGTAATTGCAGAAGCTCTGCCCGTAAAATGGTACGCACGCTTGTTCAGCTGATGAGGACTCTTGATCGGATGCCTGACGAGGTAAAAATTGTAAATTTATCATCGTTGTTCAGCTAGATAGGATTATGTTCTAAAGATTAACCTAATAATCGTATTTTCAGCACACAATACTCATGAAGCTCTTCTACTAGGAAAATGTCACGGTAAGGCAATTTGTCCACAGAATCAAATGGGCGTGTTTTTAATTTTTAAGTCATTCTTTTATTTTAATTTGACATTATGAAGCTCGTTTTCTTTTTGTGATTAATTTGCAGCCAACCGACTATGAGCCTCCGTTTTTCGGATGCTGCAACGAAGATGAAAGTAATCCATGGTCCCGGACTCCTCTGAAAATGAAAGTTGGAGACGTCGACAGCAAATATTTCATGATCGCTTTAAAGGTATGATCGGAGAAGTCCCGAGGTAATATCCAGATATTTATTTGCATTATCGTTTAAGCTTCGAGCTCAATTTTAAAGAAATCCTAATTTGCAGGTTAAAAGCGTCCTAGACCCTTGTGAAGACGAGAATGACGACCTTGAACATGGAGATGACGTTAGTTTGGACAGTGGCTTTGAGAAGAAGAACAAGAATGATTCGTCCGCCACATGCACCGACTCTAAAAGCTCCGAAGAGAAGTCACATGTTCAAAATCGGGATTTTGGATGAATTCGTTTCCCCAAATGTGCAATTTTAACTCCATCATGTTGATAAAGATCTTGGATGAATTCTTCTTTTAAATATGCAATTGTAACTCCTTATTGATAGTCATTCATTCGTTACTTCATATTTACACGGTGAGGAATTGGATCATATCCTTACTGGTAAGTGAAATGATCCTATTCCTTGGTCTTCTGTAAAAGTAAACTGGTCTAATTGATGATTTCCACAAAAACTGAAAAATTAAATAACACATCCGCCGAAGATCAGCATATGGCAGAATCTGATGGTAAGATATCAGTCTATTTGATACATTATTAGGAATAGTTATTTGTGTCATTTCTATGATTAAATGGTAATATTGTTGGAAATTCCGGACTTCTTTGACATTTTTTGTTTGTGCTAATCCTTTTAGACGACACTCAAGACTATGAACAAGAAGCTCAAAATCTGGCCCGTGCGAAGGAATGGATCCTTTCAAGGCATATTGACACGCTTGATCTAACGGATATTTTGTCCAACTTTCCAGAGATTTCAGTTGTAAGCACTTGTTCGATGCTTATCTAGTTCTTGATTTGGTAGAAAATATATTCGATGCTTGAGGCGATCTTCATGTATGTAGTGGCTTCGGCTATGTTGAAGTAAAATTCGAAATAAATTTTATTAAATAAATTCTAACAACTCGGTAGCAAGTACTATACACGAGTACTTTTCTCCTCTACATTCACTATTAAATTGCTGCAAAATGTGATGGCTTTTTGCAGGTATCGACAGAGGGTACTGGTCTTGACCAGAGATATCTATATAAAGGGCATTTAATTGATCTCTTAAAATAGCTTTAATGCCAAGGATTTTAGATAATTAACTATCGTTATGAAAATGACTAACCTTCCTGGTCGTGGCTTTTCGAGTATTGTTTTCAGAAATACTGAAAACGCTACAGAAAGAACGTTTAGTAACTTCGATAGGAAGATATGAATACAAAATTAACAGACGAAAGGTAAGGACTTACCCATGCATTCGCAAAGTCAGCAATTAAATCAGGTTGGCATTATTTCCATCATGCATAGTGGGTTTGCAGGATAATAACCCTGACGTTACTAGCAAAGAAGAGCAGCATCCATGCCATGAAGCAAAATATCAAAACGCTGTCGACTGCGCTCACGAGGATTCAATCAATCACGTCACAGGTCTCAATTCCTCGCTTCAATCAGAAAGAGACAAAATAAGCACGGCTAACTCCTATTCCAGATATATGCTTTCACTTCCACACCAAATCGTAGAAAAGCACAGATGTGGTAGCCATTTTTGAAAGTTGTCATGAAATAACACAGGTAAAATAGCAACCACACGTTAAGCATTGATTGTTATGAGTGAACATATGAAAGCAAAACAGGATATCGTGTATTGATCTGTGAAACATGAATACAATATGCAAAAATATAGTAAAAGAATCAATCTTCTTACCTGATTACCACGGTTCTCAGCTGCTGTTGTTGGTTGATGAATGAATACTTGGCTTGCCTTACAGGAAGATCTATGCATAAGCCATGGCTGATGATTAAAAATATGGAGAAGATGATGGTTTCTCCTATGGTGGAATCGATGAGGGCTATGCTGCCATGAAATAACATAGGTAAAATAGCAACCCCACGTTAGAATCAATCTTCTTACCTGGTTATAGTATGTCTAAAAATTACTAGCTCACAAGGACAAGAAGCCTTACCTGACGTCTGCCATTTCTCGATCTCAATAAACACTTCTTGTTATAACCTCCAGGTAAGGTATGAAGGCGGTGCCTAAAATACACTGCAAGGCGGTGCCTAAAATACACTGCACTATACCTGGGTGGGAACTCCTGGCAAAACACCTGCACCACCTTGCATTGACATGTACACCACCTCATGCACAACACCTACCAACCTACAAACAAACCTAGTATAGCCAACCTGCAAACAAATGTTAGCGAACTAATGCTAACATACCTGTAACATTAATATGAATACGTCGACCGCCACAAATAATAAACACAGTAAAGGTAAATAAACCTATGGTCCAGCCTCTTCCGCCTTGGGAAGAGGCCAAATAAGAAGGCAAACCCGGTCACTTTGGTTATCACGACAATGGTAAACACAACAGCATTCGAAAACTTTGGTCACCCTGCCATAATCCGCTTAAATTTGCCCCGAATTAATGCTATAGCATCGCAGCTAGATTACTATAATCCGTGGTCATTGCCAGATGACAGGGACTAATAGTAGAACTTAAACACTTAGATTATAGTTAATTTTAATCACCCCGTAAAAAAGAGTTCACATTATATTAGAAGTATCCCTCATATGAAGAAGTAAAATACATCCATCACCCCAAGAAACATCCACTAACGAGTAAAAGAAATTCACTGCAAAATATTAACAAAGTCCACCCATGATATCAAAATATTAACAAATTCCACATATATTTCAATTCATACTTTTTGTGGGTTAAACACCCAGGCGTCATTTGAATGGGTGATATTTCTGCAAGGCTCTTTAACATAATACCATTCACGGTCAATGCAAAGTAGGTGGGCATATTATAATTTCAATTTTTTTATAATTGAAGATATTATTTTTAAATATTTTATTATAATTATTTGTCAATTAATTTTGATTATAAATAAATTTTAATTTGGATTATAAACTTAAATTTAATTATAAATACTATTTTTTAGGATTATTTATTAATTTTATTAATATTTTTATGTAAATTACAATTTTAATTTAATTATTAATAATTTTTTACAATATTTAGATTTATTTTAATATAATTGTTTTTGGTTTTATTATTAAATTGACTTTACTTAAAAAATCATATAAAATGAATTATAATTTTTTTAACACATTAACATTAATAAAACTATGATCTTATAAAAAAATCTCCATATTAAAAATTATATAATAGATATTTTATTTTATTTTTTAATTTTTAAAATTTATTTATCTTATTATGTAAGATATTTAATTTAACTTATCTTGAACTGATACATGAGATATTTATCCACCATAGCTATCTTAATTTTTATTTTTATTAATTTTTTTTTTTAATCATCTCTTTTGTTTTCCGGATCCATATAATTAAATCGAGTTAATAACTGTATTCTGATTTATGTTTTGTTTTATTTATGAATAACCCTGTAATAAATTTAATTTAATTAGCCATGAGTGAAACGGAAGGCTGGCCAGGGTTTGATGCAGTTAGGGTTAGTGTTTTATGTTTAGAATTTTGAACGTAACTAATTAATGCAAAGCTAAAAGACGAAACGAATATGGAAGGCAGGGATCACGAACTTAATAACCACAAAAAGCAAGAATACGTTTATTTATCAGCAACCATGTAATAAATCTAATTTAATTAGCCATGAGTGAAACGGAAGGGCAGGGTTTGATGCAGTTAGGGTTAGTCTTTTATGTTTACAATTTTGAACGTAACGAATTATTGCAAAGCTAAAAGACGAAACAAATATGGAAGGTGGGGATCACGAACTTGATCAATAACCACAGAAAGCAAGAATAAATTTGAAAAAGCGAAGGCCTGTATTAGTCCTGATTCTGAGCTCGAAGATATCGAAGGCCTGACTGTTGAATATGTAATTTCAACGCAGCCGTACCAACGGCCAAAACCACCGCAGTAAAACCACAAACCAGCTTGAGGCATATCGGACCACTCTTTGGTATGGAGTGGTTTCCGTACACAAGGGCCCGATACGATATAGTGTTGATGCATGGCTCTCCCCATACGTCATCATCTTTGACATATCGGGACGTAAAGTTCAACATAAAAGAGGCTCCCGATATCTACGTCCGCCGTCCGATCTGCTCGAGCGTTCTCCACCGTCGATTGCTCCAAGCTGCATACCGGCAACATTAAAAGCTTGGCGTGGAGTAAAGTCAAGTTGAATTTTGACCATACCTTTATTAAAGTTTTGTCATACGCGTAGGTGGATTTTTAATTTTCTTTTACGGCATGTATGGGCATAATTTAAAATAGGCATGGGCATAGGTAAATGTTCTTAAATTTTAATGTTTTTTTACGGGAGTATGGTCATGTACGCAAGGTAATTTTTTTTGGTGTTGTGGTTGCATAAGTATAGTATGTTTATGTTTTTGTTGACCATTGGGTAAGTGTAAGAAATGAAAAATGCACAGCAGTGCAGGAGCGAAGAAGTGAAGAGGTAAATGAAGAAAACCAGGGGAAGCTTGTATCAAAAACCATGAATTGTTTCACACAGCAGTGAAAAGGGAACAGTAAGTTTTGGTGAATTTGTAGTTTTTCACACAACAGTGTGTTGATCATTTTATTTCTTTTACAACAGTAAGTACTTGTAATCTTTGTTTTCACACAGCAATGAATGTAAATGAAATTTTTACACACAGTGGTGTAAAATTTCAAAGAAGACAGAGTAATTTTGTTGAAATGATTTGGTGAATCCCTCTGAGTGAAAGATGATGAATATGTATCAGTGAATTTATTTTAATGAATAGATATCTTTTATGGTGGTGAAATACTCTGTTCTCAGTTAATTTTTTTTAAAAGCCTTCCTGTGCACAAAAGATCTTGGAGTAAAGGAAACAGAGCATTGGCTCTGTGTGCTTGGATTTTGTGTTTTTGGGATTTTGCCAATAAAATCCCCAACAGTGGTATCAGAGCAGGCTTAGGCTCTTTGAAGGTGACAAAGAAGCTGAAGGGAGGAGTCTTTTGTTGCAACAGTAGATCTTCTCCAGCAGAGTGAAGGCTCACTCAAGAAAATACTCAGGTATTTCACAAAGTTTTTTATGTGTTGCTGAAGAAACACTCAGTGTTTTAAATACACAGTCAAGGATTTAGAAACATAGTTAAAGAGTGCTAGGATGGCTAGCACAAGCACTGGTATGGGTATGTTTAACACCCAGCTCCCATAGTTTAATGGGAAAAACTATGACTACTGGGCAATAACTATGAAAGCCCTATTTTCTTGTCAAGATTTATGGGAATTAGTTCAAGATGGTTTTGAAGAACCAGCAGATGAAAATGAGTTCAATAGATTAACTCCAGCAGAGAAGGATCTGCTGAAGAACAATAGGAAGAAGGACTCAAAAGCCCTTGTATTTTTGTATCAAGCAGTGGACCAGAGTGTGTTTCCAAGGAGAGCAGCAGCTAAGACATCCAAAGAAGCATGGCAAACCCTCAAGACAGCCTATCAAGGCATGGAGAAAGTGAAGACAACAAAACTACAGTTGCTGAGGAGAGATTT
>APFE031416922.1:32334-45772 GCA_000404065.3 Pinus taeda | reverse complement strand
TTGATGTACCAACTTCCCCCCAAACGGGGCCCACAGTTTGGCGTTTCATCTCCTAGGGTTAGGTTTTGGAATGTTAAAGGTTTTTCATTGTTTCTCAACAATAAATAGGCCTTCGAGCCTCATTGTAAGTCAGTTCAGAGGCATGTAGCCCACACATCTCTTCTCAGAGATAGCTACCATTGCCCTAGCTAGTTTATTTCCATTTCTGATTGTAAGCATATTTCAGTATTTTCCATTAATGAAATTAAGTATTATTTCCGCTGCATATTTGTGTATATGGTTATCTCTGTAATTTGTTGCGTTCCTGTTTAAATCCGGATCAAAGGGGCTGAGGGAGTCATTGAACAGCTCTATTACATAAACCAAAGAAGGCCGCATGGACCTAGACCATACTATCAGGGGATGAAAGGGACATCTCAGGCATACTACAACCCTAACCAAGTCACTTCCATACCTTCTTGGGGCCCTCCTGCTCATCTTTCCTAGTCCACACCCCCTCCTTGGTTCTTCACATCTCAATATCATGCCCAACCAGCAACCCATTCATTTCAATCCTATGCTCAGTCGCAGCCTCAGTGGAATGCATCTCATCAGGGGTGGAGGCCCCAATACAACTCTCCTCCCGCTCTTATGCCTCCACCACCTACCCAACCACAACCATTACCTTCTGCTCCATCAAGGAAACCCCAATTGCCTACCCAGCCAAACCCGGACCTGAACAACAAATAGGCTCAACAAGTGTATAGTGGGGAACCATCATGCGCAACTTATGTTGTGGAGATTTAGGAAATTAACTTGTGATCTGGGAAAGTTCTCCCAGATAGCCAGCCTCCACTCAGGGAGGTTGAGGAAGATAAAGAGGAAAGTGAACCTAAAGCAATTCCACCCTTTCCTGAGAGACTATCCGTGACAGTCTAGCCTACCCCAGAAGAAACTAAACTTCTGGGAGAATTGAAACATTTATGTGTGAAGATACCACTTCTCCAAGCCATAAAAGATGTGCCTATCTATAATAGGTTGATCAAAGAGAAGTGCTTTAGGCATCCAGGAAGGTGCAAGAGAGATTCCCCAACCATCAATGTCATAAGACAACTATCCAACCTAATGTTAGAGTAGGTAATCTGTCCAAAATATCTTGTCCCTGGAAGCCCAGTAGTTGATGTCCACATCAATGGCACCATGATCCCACATACCTTGATTGATCTGGGAGCTACCATTAATGTGATGACAAAGGACACAATGCTCAAACTTAACCTCCAGGGCTCCTTGAGGAAGATCACGACCATGCTACAGCTAGCAAACCACTCCATGGTGATCCCTGAGGGGATTGTGGAAGATGTGATGGTCTCCATTGATTCTTGGGAGTACCTTGCTGATTTCTTAGTTCTCTAGCCAAAGGCAAAGCTCACTGGGTATCCTCTCATTCTAGGAAGACCTTGGTTGGCTACAGTCGATGCTTTCATCAGCTGTCGAGCTGGGAACATGACCATAAAGAATGGGCACATTTCCAAGTAGTTAATCCTATATCCTCCTACCCAACCCTTGCTATAACATAATCTACCTCTCTGGTTGGAGGAGGAAGATGAGGATAAAGTTTATTCTGCACCACTTTGTGCATTAGAAATCGCCATGGGGGGAAACAACAAGATGAGGATGATATGATTGAAAATTGGATTCAGAATCCACCTCCCAGTGTATCACCATTAGAAGACATAGTAAGAGAAACCCAAACCAACCCCTCAACTGATATCTATGTGGCTGATCCTACTTCTCTCCATGTTAAGAATATAGAGTTCGGCCCAGAAAGAACCTTGAAAATCAATCCATCCCTATCCACTTCCTAGGAGAAGGAACTGTGCAGCCTACTGAGAAAACATCTAGATTCCTTCACCTGGAGTTATAAGGAGATGAAGGGAGTGCACCCTTCAGTATGTACTCATCATATATACATCAAGGAAGATTTCAAACCAGTCAGATACCCTCAAAGGAGGATGAATCCAACACTTAAAGATATTGTTAAGGAATAATTGCAGAAATTTCTTGATGCAGGATTCATCTATCCCATCTCTGACAGTGAATGGGTCTCTCCTTTGGTGCTAGTGCCAAAGAAAAATGGTAAGTGGAGAATCTGTGTCGACTATCGGGAATTGAACACAAGCCACTAAAAAGGACCATTTTCCTTTACCTTTCATAGATCAAGTGTTAGACGATTTGGCAGGGAAAAAGTTTTTCTCTTTCCTAGATGGGTTTAGCGGGTACAATCAGATTCAAATTAGCATGGAAGACCAAGATAAGACCACTTTCACTTGTCCTTGGGGTACCTTTGCATATCGAGTCCTTCCTTTTGGTTTGTGCAACACTCCAGCCACTTTCCAAAGAGTGGTATTGAATATATTTTCTGAATTAGTTCATGATGCAATAGAGATATACATGGATGACTTTACTCCTTTTGGTTCTGACTTTCAAGAAGCTTTATCTAACCTAGGAAAAGTTCTAAACAAGTGTATTGAGATGAACCTATCCCTTAGTCCAAAAAAATGTGAATTTTTATGACTGAAGGGACAGTGTTAGGTCATGCAATATCTTAGCAAGGACTGCAAGTGGACCCCAACAAAATTGCCATCATCCAAAGGGTCCCACCTCCTCAAAAGGTGAGAGATGTTAGAAGTTTCCTAGGCTTAGCTAGGTATTACAGGAGATTCATTAAAGATTTCAGCAAGTATCCATTCCTTTGTTTGTCCTTTTAGGCAAAGATGTTGAGTTCATATGGTCAGAAAACTGTCAAGAAGCCCTAGATACCTTAAAGAGCAAGCTAGTTACTACCCCAATTCTCAGAGGCCCAAACTGGGCCCTACCATTTCATATTCATACAGATGCCTTGAACAAAGCGATAGGAGAAGCCTTGGGACAAATTGCTGAAAATTTACCTTATGCCATATGCTTTATAAGCAAGAACTTGTCAAAGGCGAAGTTAAACTATACAGTGATCGAGAAGGAACTCCTAGTTGTCGTGCATTCCTTAAACAAATTCAGACATTATATCACAGGCTATCAAAACTTTGTGCACAATGATCATGCAACAATTAGATATTTAATGAACAAACCAGATGTAAATGCTCGCATTATTAGATGGTTGCTTTTACTGCAAGAGTTTGATTTGACCATTATTAATAAGCCTCGTAAAGAAAATGTTGTTGCTGACTTTTGTCTAGAGTAAATTTGCTTGCAAGTGAACAAGGAATGGTGGATGACCAAATGCCAGACGAACATCTGTTTTCTATCTCAGTACTCTCTCCATGGTTTGTTGATATAGCAAACTACTTGGTTTCAGCACAGTTCCCACCACACCTGTCCTCAAAAGAGAAGAGCAAGATAGTAAGGAAAAGCACCCCTTTCACATGGATTGGGGGAAATCTCTTCAAACTTGGCCTAGATCAGATCTTGAGAAGATGTGTCAGGGAGGAGGAAGTCTTTAACATCCTCCTAACTTGTCATGAAGGGCCTTATGGAGTCATTTTACAACAAAAATAATTGCCTTCAAGATATTGCAAGAAGGCTACTACTAGCCCACTCTTCATCAGGATGTGAGGAGATATACTAGCCAATGTGATTGGTGTAAGAGGATGGGGAAACCTACTCCAAAGGATGAGATGCCCATGCAACCTCAAGTGACCTTTGAGCCATTTGAGAAGTGGGGCATGGACTTTGTGGGTCCTATTAGCCTCCTTCAAAACAGAAACAATACATCATTATGTGCACCAATTACCTGACAAAGTGGGCAGAGACAAAAGCAATCAAAGTAGCGACAGAGGAAAAAGTAGCTAAGTTTTTGAGAGAAAACATATTATACAAGTTCGAGTATCCAAGAGAGTTGGTCATAGATCAAGGCAGTCAGTTCACTTCCAATTTGATTGAAGATCTACTCACACATCATAAAATCAGGCACAGGATTTCCACCCCTTACCATCCACAAGCCAATGGGTAGGTGGAAGTCACTAACAGAGCATTGGAAGGGATCCTGACCAAGGTAGTGAGCAACAACAGAAAAGATTGGGTGGACAAATTAGTTGAGACCACTTGGGCCTACAACACAACATGGAAGACCACCACAGGGTTCACACCCTATGAACTGGTCTATGGGAAGAAGGCTTTGTTGTCAATAAAATTTGAGTTCAATACACTAAGGATGGTAGATCAGCTGGACCTAGACCTCAGACATGTACAGAAGGAGAGATTACTTCAACTCAATGGATTGGATGGATACAGATTACAAGCCCTTCTCCATACAGAGGTAGTTCAGCTTTAGAGAAAGATATGGCATGACAAAAATATCAAGGAGAAGCAATTCCAAGAGGGAGATTGGGCACTACTTTATGATTCAAGATACAAATATTTCAAAGGCAAGCCGAGGACAAGATGGTTGGGACCCTACACTGTGGAGAAATGTAATGAAAATGGTTCAGTTTTGATCAGAACCATTAATGATGAAGCCATCCCCATGCTTGTAAATGTACATCAGTTGAAAGTCTACAAGAAACCCCTCTCCAAGCGAGAGTTTGTTGAAGGTCTGAATAAAATAGTGATGGTAGTGGAGCATGTCTTAGCTTCCACTTCACCCACTCATAGAAGAAAAAATAAAAAATAATAAAGACTCAAGAAAAAACCTCCATGAGGCGCTTGAGTCCCATCATTGGGTTGAAAACCTCTTCTGAGGCGGCCGAGTGATGTAAAAAAAAAATAGAAAAAAAATAATAAGATCTATGGGTGAAAACCTCCCTTGGAGGCACCCAGGGCAGGAAATTAGGGTGAAAACCTCTTTGAGGTGCCCTAGTTGATTTTCAAAAAAAAAAGAGAGAGAGAGAAGAGAAATGAATTGTTGTTGCATTGCAGGTTTGCAGGAGGACTACAGGGAGCAAAAGAAGGTGCCAAGGGGACCCTGATATTCACACCAGCATCCATCTCACCTTCTCCACACCTTCCTTCATCATATTTGGCATTTCTTTCACCCCACTGTACCTCTTTTTCAAAAACTGTGTTTTCTATAGGAGGCTTTGTGTTTTCTACAGGAGGCTCTTGTAGGAATTACAGATAGTCAGAAATGGCTACAGAAGGTAGTTTGAGGGACTAAGAATCTTCATGGACCTATAATTCCTCCTACAATCTTCAAACCTCCTTGCCATTATTTCGAAGCCTACATTACACCCCAAGCATCATTTTTCTTCTTGTCCAAGAAAAACACAGGAAAAAATAGTTTTTCAATAACATAAAAAAAACAAAAAATAAGAGAGGAAGCAACACCATCCACCTCACTTGAAGCCTACCTACTACCTCTCCGTCTTTATCTACACCTCTAGCATCATCCTCAAAGCTCCAAACATAGAAAGAAGCTGAAATTTCAGGGGGAGAAGCAGCTACAGGAGCTCCTGTAGCCGCTAATCCCATCAAAACCTAGCACCAGCAGCAGGAGAATGCACACATGAAGGTTGAGAAGGAACCTAAAGCTTAGACCCAACCAAAGAAGAACCTGCACAAGACACAACCACACATTAGCAAGCAAACAACATGCAGCAAAAGAAATAAAGGCATGCAGCAAAGAGAGCCACAGCACCTCACAGCAAATACATTCGGATCACTGGTAAGTAACTAAATCGCTCCTCTGTTTGAATTTGTGTAATTAGAAGTCATGAAAAAGCAACAAGATCGTTGAGATTGAATGAGGGAAAGGTGGCCAGTTAACTTGGCCACCTTCATCTAGTTGACTCCACTCATCTGAGATATCACCCACACGTGCGCACAGTCAACTCCAACCCAAGATGCCAAGGACAGGTAGTGGAGGAAGTGTGAACTCCAATGCAATGATGGGAGATGATTATGAGGAAAAGCCATGAGGACAAGGTAGGTGGGGACCAATGGTCCAAATATGGCCAACGTATACCTTGCCAGCTCACCCCTCATCACCGGAAATATCCATAAAGTGTAATAAGTACTCCTCCTCGAGCATTCTCACCACCTTTTCCTTCATTCTCTCCTCGTAACTCAGCTACAATAGTCTCCTTGTGCCCCCATAGACTCATAACCATAATCCTCCATCGACCTCTCCCATATTTCTGCTCTCAACGTTTTCTATAGGAGCACCTATAGGAATTCTACAGGAGGGATAGCAGGCTTCTATAGGAGGGTCAGTGAGTTGTTTTGAAGGTAGAAAACATGAGTTTTAGCACGATTTTCGGTCTAAAGAGGTAGGGTTCATGAATGCCCCCTATTGAATATCAATATATGCAAGAAGTGGTTTCAATTTGAGGAGGAAATAAGTCTTTAGGAGAGGAGAAAATACATTAAAAAAAAATTGCTTATTTAAAAAAAACACAGTCTCCTTTGTTTCTCTGTTTTTTTCAAAATTCATTGTCTCCACCTCCATATTTGGTTTTCCAAAAGAGTATAGACAATATGATAGGAGGGTTTATAAGAAAGGATCCCACTAACTCCATAAGGATCCATGCACATCCCCAAGTAGTGGACATATTCACAAGAGCAAATTGGATGAACTTTTTTGAGAAATTATGAGGGTTTGATGAGGAGATTGCCCAAGAATTTGGCCTCTTTGGTCCCTCACACAAGAACACATGCCACTGTCACCTTTAGAGGTCCTTCCATGGAGATAACCCCTGAATTTATCAGTAGGGTCACTACCCTTCCTCTTGGGCTACCTTGGAGTAAGGATGAGAAACCAATTGGCCACGCTGCCATGAAAAACTTTTTCCGAAACAATGAAATGCCTGTAGAGGATAAAAATGACATTAGAAGGGCTAGCATACCATATCCTTGGGATGAGGATAGCTATCAAATAATCAAATACATTTCCTGTGAGTGGAGGTACAATATTATCTATGGTTATCACTTTAGAATCCTCCATAAATTAAGGTATGGTATGGACACTCTAGCACCTCAGAAGCATAGTATCCCCTACTTCCTCCTGCAGTCCCTCATTGACTCCAGCACTAAGGTTCAAGAAGGAAATTCATAGTAGTTAGCTCACCATGGGTTAATCAAAATCCTAGTGGAGGAAGCCCTCCATACATTTACACTCCCTATAGCATGGGAAGTTTTCCGAAACATGACCGCTGAGGATGACATAAATGCCTTAACCTATGATGTCAGTCCTATTGGTAGTGAGGAGGAAGAGAAACAAGGGGGAGAAGGTGAAGCCACCGGTGACTTAACAGAACAAGAAAGGAAGGAGGAAGAAACTGAAATAGAGGAGGTGAGAGCTGAAGAAACAGAGTGAGAAGAGACAGAAAAAGAGACAGAAGGAGGAGAAAAAGAGGCAGAAAAGGCAGAACAAGGAGAAGAGTCCCCTGAGACTCTAGAAAAGGAGGCAGCAGCTACCCTCACTGCCCTTAGTACACCAATCAAGCCAAAGAAAAAGTGGAAAAGACAGGCCTCCATGTATTTTAGGGCTAGGAAGAGCACAAAAATCAAAACATGCAAACCTCAACCCTCTTCAAAAATGCCAATTACAGTTGAAGATTCACCCTTGACCAAGGGGAAAGAATCCCCTTCCAAGACACCTATCACATATGAAAGGGGGACTCCTATATCTTCCACATGGAAGGAGAAGGTAGTACTACTGTTTGGTCAATTTAGAGTGTCCTAAATTGATGTATTAATTGTCAATCTGGGAGTCGTAAATTGTTGAAGTGCAGCGCACTATATGTGCAAGATAGCCTATTTCTTAATTTTTGTCATTTTTGAGTTTTTGTTCTTTTTTGGGTTTATTTCTGTTAATTCCTTAATGTGATATGGAAATTCTAAAAGACAAGTATGATATAACTGCTCAAGGTAATGATGTCTTTTAAAATGATTTTCAAAACTTCAAACTTTAAAAACATGCGATGATGAAACTAATTCTTGAAAAGAGAGTGAAAATGTGCCACTATTCTAATTAAACAATGGTGAACTAGTGACCATGAAACCCATTATCCTTGCTGTCATGAAAATATAAAAAAAACTGAACTCAAAGAAATCTAAGAATTGCAAGCAAAGTAAACTAAAATCACATTACATCAACTCATATTCTGACCCCTCACCATTCGACTCGCTCTGGCTTTAAGAGGTAATCATAAACAACTTGAGCAATTTGATATCTAATTTGCAGAAAATAAAACTAATATCAAATTGCACACTTCATACTTCAATCCCTCACCATTCGACTCGCTCTGGTTTTAGGAGGTAACTGAGAATGTCATGAGCAATTCAATAACTAACTTGCAGAAAAATAAACTAATATCAAACTACACACTTCATACTTCAATCCCTCACCATTCGACTCGCTCTGGCTTTAGAAGGTAACTGAGAATGTCATGAGCAATTCAATAACTAACTTGCAGAAAAATAAACTAATATCAAACTACACACTTCATACTTCAATCCCTCACCATTTGACTCGCTCTAGCTTTAGGAGGTAAGTGAGAATGTCATCAGCAATTCAATAACTAACTTGCAGAAAAATAAACTAATATCAAACTACACACTTCATACTTCAATCCCTCACCATTTGACTCACTCTGGATTTAGGAGGTAACTGAGAATGTCATGAGAAATTCAATAACTAACTTGCAGAAAAGTAAATGAGAAAAACTGAAATAAATAACACAATGCTGGAACTAAAAACTAAAGGAAATGAAAATTAGCAGAAGGACAAGAATGATCCCATGTCATTAGTCATTAGAAAACTATGTGCTGCCCGGGCTGCCTATTGTGATCTCAAACAAAAGCACTCATCAGTTAAAAATGTGAAAAACTATGGACAACTATCAAGCGTTAACACCATAAGAACTGTGATACATATACAAGTGAATGGTTATGACATAAGAACATAAAGAAATGAAACATGAAACTGCACAATAATAAACAAGACCTCGGCCTGTGCAGGGGCCCTCTGCACAATCCTCGGACATTCAACGATCAACCACCAATTGAGTTCAAAAGCATAGACTTCTCATATATTAAAATGCAGTCACAACACAATGATAAAGTACGGCACAGTGGGTTCCTTTACAGTCAAAATTACATTCAAAAAGCTAGCTAACATGAGTATGAGAATGCATTTTTTATAGCAGAGGATAATATAATTGTTTTCCTACATTCAGTGTTGATACAAGACACGTAAACAACCACATCCCAAGATTTAGCACTATGGTTGTCGTGAGGATTTAATCGTTGGAAAGTGGTTGTTGGATCCGGTTCATGGAGCAGTCCACAGGTGTTAACTTGTCCCCCGAGATCTAGGAACAACCACGCACAGCTTCACGTGGTGAAAAACAGAGTTTTATCACCATAGGACTCTTAAATTGACCATTGTTTTTCCCACCGTTGACTATGGCCTTTTCTCCTGAATTCGACTGAGCCAATAGGACTCGGTCCATGTCCACGTCGGTTGCAACTTTCCCATGTGGCTCAATTTGCTTGAAGACACCTGCAATATAGAATTTGACAAAACAGCTGTAGAAACTTGGGTTGGCTGCGGAAAGTGACAAGATTCTGCAGCTTATAAACAAAAATCTAGTTCAAATAGCAACACAAACACATAGTCAAGAAACCACTTTAAATGCCCTTTTTAAAACTATTATGCAATGATACTGATGATTTATGAGGTTCAGATGAATGGAAAGAAGCTAGAAAAAGGTGTAGGAAAGATGCAGTTTTGGGACTCAACAACTAGAAGACCCAAAAACAGTCTTATAGGAGGCTCAGGCCGTTCTACAGGAGACATTTTCAAAACTACAAGAGACCCAAAAGCTTGAGAAAAGGATGGAAGGACAACCACATGTAAAGGAGGAAGAAATAGAGCTACAAGAACCTAGTCCCCAGCCTAGTCTTGCCTTCTATTACAATCTACTTGAGGGAGGAAGGATAATCCCACAAAAATTTGCAATTCCACTATTCTTTGAATTAGAGAAAGAAAAAATAAGAACACATAGGTGGATGCAAATAGCCAAATCCAAAGGATTTGAGGATGTTGGCCATATGTTAAACAAACTCAGAGAAATGGGCAGAGAGTTGAGTGCTCTCAAAGACAGGGAATCAATTACAAGAAGCCACCTTGAAACTGAAAATGAATTATAAAGGAGGCAGCTGCAAGAGAAATAGAGTCAGTTGGCATGCATGGCCAGCTTATCCAAGGATGCATTGCAATGTAGAACACCAGCAAAATCCTATGGCCTCTATCTCAAGGACCAATGGTTACAATTCCAGATAAAGGCTTTGGCACAGAGAGGCACAATGCCTTGCCAAGATTACAGGTAGTTTATGGATCTGTATGACCAAAGCACATCAGAGGATAAGGCAAAGATGGTAGAATTCTACTTACATAACATGGCCCTTACATACATGAGCGTGTGGGACCCCAATGCCAAGCTAGGAGACCTACAATTAATGGCCATGGCCTCATGGATGAACCACAAAGAATTGAGGGCAACAGAAATAAAAATATTGATGGTAAAGGAGAAGAATGAGCCACTAATGATAAGAGCTGAACCATCAGATCCTATGGCACTCATCAGCAGACACAACCTGCTTGCTAATGACCCTCAAATTGCCCCTAGATATCTCACTAATCAGGCACAAGCCAATGCACACTTTCAAGATATGAAAAGGCTACTTGGGGATGGCTGTTTGCATGCATGCATGAGGAGATGGACCACCTTACCACACAGTTTGCAGATCAGGGAATACCATCCCCCCATGAGGTTGAAGGAGGCATTAAAAAGAGTGCCAATGTACAAGTACTCCATGCAGAGGCTGAAGGTCAATTGGATTGGCCTCAAACTGAGTCCCCCACTGCTGTTAGGCATGCTCGAAGGTAAGAGAGAAGAATAAGAGGAGGAGAAGTGTAAAGAGATAGATAGGAAGGTAGGATTCTATGGCAAAGAAAAGTAGATCACATCATAAGCCTGGGATGCTATGGAGGCCACCAGGGCCATAAGGGATGAGGAGATTGACTAAGTTTCTTAGAGGATGAGCAACGCTTTCAATAGGGGTGTGATGATGAGCCTCATAAATGGGTAATTATATGGGCTCATTTTACTTCCTAACCTAGTCAACACAACCGTCCTCTTAGCTTATTGTATGATTTTCTGATTATATTTATGCTTATAGAGTGAGTTGAGTTACTTATTGTGCCATGTGGTCTAACATGTACTTAATGTAGATTATTGATGAGTTTCAAGGTTAAATTCAAGGATCTAATGGACAAATGGCAGCAATAACTCGAAGTGGACAAAGGAGAGGACTTATAGGAGGGAATCCCCCTCATTTATTACTCCTCACTTTGAATTCCCCTTCATTCAGCTCGGAGTACAAGCAGCCGAATCATGCACTAGAAGGCAGCTGAGAAAGTGGAGGATGACTGATGATTATCTCGAGTTTTGGGATCCAAGCCTCCCTGATTTTAAGGAAGCTCTTGGTAGCTTCATTTGTATAAGTAGAGGGGCCTAGGAACTCACTAGGGTCATATTTTTTTTGGATTTTTGCTTATGTAAACTCTGCTCCAACTTCGAGCTTATTATTTTTAGACAGTTTCATGTAATCTTGTTATTATTTTGACAATAAAGATGGAATCCTTTTTGAGCTAGCACTAAGTTACCTCAGAGGGCTTAAGCTCTTGGGTTAAGGTCCAATCCAAGTAGCCAAGCTCATATTTACTTGTATTTGTATGTTTTATTTCAGTTTGTAGATTAGGTTGTTGTTAGATGTATTTCTTTTATGATTAAGAATAGGTTGTTTTTTATGATTTAGTAGTTTGCTTCCATTTGTGCTTTCTATAGCAAGTTAAACAATGATCCGAAAAGACTCAAAAGGCTAGAAATAGTGCCTTGGCCTCTCTTCCTCCCTTTGGGACCATGATTTGAGGCAAAGACCCTCTTGCTACCCCAAACACACAGATTTTCCTCCTTCATAGGACTTCTAGTGTTTGCAACTTTTTAGTAGGTTAATTTTCCATATTTTCTTTGCTTTAGATCTTCTTCATCATGCTCACTTCTTGATTTGTATTAGTCTTATTTCATGCTTTCCTTTCCTACAAAATTTCTCAACATTTCCTTTCATAGATCATAGTTTAGACATTTTTTATGCAAAACTCTATTTTTCCTAAATGCATTCATTTCAAATCTCACCTCACCTCTAGGTCTCCCAAATCTCACCTCAATTTTGCCCTAGTTTCCTGCATTTTTCCATAGAACTTCTTCCTCTCTCCTTGAGCAAACCCAATCATATTTTTCTCTCTTGGTGATTCATGGTAGACCTTAGGTGCCTTAACACCTCATTCCAACCTTCATATAGCTTTTTCACCTACTCTCACACCCTCAAAACAGTGGAAACTGCTCTTGGCCTCCTCTTGTAAGCCTCCTGTAGATTCCCTACTTTCCTCCTATAGATTTCCTGTGTACTCCTGTAGATTTTCCTGTAGGCTTTCTTTTGAAGGCCGAGTGTGGGAAAAGCCTCTAAAAGGCCACCTGAGGCCTCCTAGGACCCATCCACACCATCCTACATCCTCTCAAGTCCCAAAACCTCCCTTCAACACCACCTATTCGCTGCCACATTCACACACAATAAATTACATGCATGTCAATTTCACATAAAAATACATAAAAATCCAAAAATATGTCTTTTGCTTATTTACTTCTAGAAATAACATAGTTAGATGTTGTTTACTTCCTTGAATAGGTAATGGCATTCCTTTCATGGTTTTCATAGTGCTTTCTGCAAAAATAGAATTAGTTGGTTAATTAGGGTTCACTAGGTTTGCTTTACATTTCAATATTTCTCCTTTTTGCAGTTAGAATATCATCTATCTTTCTTTCCTTTCATCACATATAGAGCTTCTTATGGAATCCATAGAGTTAGCTTGAGATCCTAGTGATCTTGCACTGGCTGACCAAGTGACAACCTGCAGTGAAAATTAGTACTTGTGCATACAACACTGACGCTTCCAAGTTTGTTAGGAACTACCGGGTTGATAAGAGTAAACACTACAACAAAACCAGCGATTTGCGCCAGATTTAGCGCCAGATTTTAGTGCAATTTTTTTGTAATTGTGATGAGCAACCTGGCACTAAATCTGGCTCTATTGTACAATTTTTAAAGCGTCCTTTTTTGCGTCTGATTTTGCATCATTTTTCACTCTAGATTTTGCATCATTTTTTGCACCAAACTATGCATCATTTTTTGCATCAAATTTTGAACCAAGATTTGCATCTTATTTTATGACAGGTTTTGCTTCTAGTTTTGTGTCATTTTTTGCATCTATTTTTCATTGTCTTTTGCTTCATATTTTGTGTCATTCTTTGCTTCCATTTTTGCACCATCATTTGCATCAAGTTTACACTGTATTTTGCTTCCAATTTAACGTCTTTTTCTGCATCCATTTTGTGTCAGTTTT
>APFE031416919.1:0-22946 GCA_000404065.3 Pinus taeda | reverse complement strand
TTATTTCCAAATAGTTGTTAAGACTAAATTCGATTTTAATTCACAATTTAATTCAAGGACAAATTAAATTGGAATATTCTTGTTTCCATATTTCAACTGACTCCCTCACAAAAAGAAAGGGATTATCTTCCACCCCGATCCTGTCTCTATGGAACTCGAATTTACACTTTGACAATGACTTTGTCAAAATGTTAGTATCTCTCTCCTCTGTCGAAATATACTGCAGCAACATGATCCTCTCGACCTGTGAAAAGCCACAGGAAAAAAATATTGCTTATGCTTCTCCACACTACCGTCAGCAACTTTCTTTACCTTGTAAAGCCAATGGGAACTCATAACTGACTTGTTCTCCGGTTTTGGAACCACGTCCCAAACACTATTACGAACTATGGAGTCATACTCCTCCACCATATCATCAACCCAAATCAGCTATTAAACTGCTTCCTCAAAGGAATATGGCTCGGTCTCAACACATTCCCTAGCAAGGGCCATGTATCTAGTGTACCTCTCAAGTGATGGTGCTCCCACATTCTCTCTCGCATCCTCCAACAATCTGTCAGCTTCTCTTGTGCGCTTTCGTCCATCTTTGGAAGACTCTACGTAAGTGGATGTCTCCACTCTTGGAACCTCTGCATGTGGCTACTCCACATCAGTATGAGGCTCCTCCTCCTTAGGAACCAACAGATCCTCCACGGCCTGTAGTTGGAGCTCCCTCTCAAGGGAAACTCACATGGCCTTCTGGTCATCAAACTTGAGATCTCTGCGAACCACTATCCTCCGACTAGTAGGCAAGTACACCTAATAGTTGTGAGGTGTATCAGTGTACCCCACAAATATCCGCAACTCTTTTGTCAGCTCAAGCTTCTTCCATGCATCCTTTGTCACATGGAAATATATCGATGAGCTAAAGATCCTGAAGTGACCCACATTTAGTCTCTTACTAGAGAAGGCTTCCTCTGGTGTCTTCATCCCAAGTATGTGATGCGGGCTTCTATTCTGTGAATAGACAGCTATGTTGCATGCCTCAACCCATAAGTGAAGTGGTAGGCCTTGGTCATGCAACATTTCCCGTGCTGCCCCTACAATAGTTATGTTCTTCCTCTCAGCCACCCCATTCTGCTATGGGTTGTGAGGTGCCGTCAACTCTCATTTAATTCCTTCCACTGCACATAAGTCCTTAAACTCTTGAGAGACATATTATCCACCGTTTTTGCTTGTCAAGCCCTTGATCTTCTTTCCCGACTCTTTCTCAACCAAATATTTGAACTCAAAACACTTTGTGAAAATTTGATCCTTCTTCTGCATGAAATAAATCCAACATTTACGAGAATAGTCATCAATGAAAATCATATAATACCTTTTCTTCACTTGGATGCTGTCGAGAATGGTCCACACAAATTAGTACAAAATGGCTCTAAGATAGTCTCTGCTCAACTGTCTCGATCATGAAAGGAAGACTTGGTGTACTTTCCCAAGGTACAAGATTTACATGTGTCAACTTGATCAAGTTTACCTTTGGGAAGTCCTATAGATATCTGCTGCATTATCTTCAAAGACGCATGATGCAAATGGCCCAACCGCCTGTGCCACAACTTGCCAGTGTCTTGGCTTTGCACCAATTCTACTTTCGTACTCAATGCTGCAAAATCATCTACCTCTAGTTTATAGAGATTCTTCACCCAAATCCCTATCCTCTTGGTCTGACCTGTGTCTATGTGTCTTAGGAACACCTTTCCTTTACTGAAGAAAACATCGTAGCCTTTTTCCTCTAACATCATGACTGATACCAAGTTTATCTTCACTCCAGGCACACACATCACATCTATCAAGGTGAGAGGAGCTCCATGCTCCCTCTGAAAAGCAACCATGCCCACTCCTGAAACACTATACCTTCGATCGTCACCCATCTCTATGAACATCTTGAGGTCATTCTCCTCCAAGGCACTGAATAAATTTCTATCATCGGTCATGTGGAATGAGGCTCCACTATCAAGATATCAGACACAACCCATCATCGATGACACCATGCATGTGATGAGGGTAAAGTCCATTTCCAACTGAGAGGCTAATGCCTCATCTTTCGATCCTTTCAAGGATCCCTTCTTGGATTTCTTCAATGGGAAATTAGTTACATAATATCCCATCTTGTGACAATTAAAGCATCTCACTTTAGACATGTCACCCTTCTTCCCTCCATGAGAAGAATTCGATTTGAAATGGGAAGACTTCCCCTTCCCTTTCCTTGCCTTACTTTCTAAGGCCAAATTTTCTTCATCATCATTCTTGGATGAAGAACAATCTCATATGCTCCTCATGATCTCCTCCTGCATAAGATCCGACCACAGTCATTCCCAATTTGGCAGTTTCTCCCTTCGATTCACAGAGTCCTATTAGCTATTACAACTCTTTGGAAGGCCAAGGAGAGTGAGGCTCACCATATCATCATCGACAATAGTTATTCCTACACTGCCAAGCTCATCTCTACAGGTGGTGAGCTTGTTCAGATATGTGAAAATAGTATCACCCTTCTCCATCTTGATTCTTCAAAGCTTATCCTTGAGCACCAATTTCCTTTGGTCGCTACTGTTCTGGTAGAGGTCCTTCAATGTCTCCCACATTGAAAATGGAGTATCCTTCCCATGGAGAATCGAGACAATATGGTCTTGAAATCCCTCAAGGATGATCTTTCTTGCCTTCGCCACACACTTCTTCCACTCAGCCAACTCTTGTGCATTAGTTGAAATTGGCTTTGGGATTTATTGATAAATGAATTACTTCAAGCCATTTCCTTCTAATACAACCTCCATTCTATCTTTCCATGCTATGTAATTCCAGCTACCTTCCAAGGCATACTCGAGTCTCAAGCCATAGAACTCCGTTGGCCAACCTTGAAGTATGATAAGAATTTGATTTTCACCTACAACCATGAACTTCAAGCTTTGAATTATCTTCAAAATGTATTGTTCACAACTCGATACCATGCAAAAAATTCTACAAATCCAATTCTGATACCATGTAGAAATCTGTGTAGGTTAACCTGATAATGCAATATAAATCAAAGCAAAATACTATAACCTACTTCTACTATCAATTTGTGGAAGCTTAAAGATCGAGTTGAACAATATAACTAGAAGAAGAAGAATCAACAACACAATACACATGAAAATACTTTGGGGAAAGCCTCAGCTAAAAACCCCACACTATTGTATTATCATACATGGTGGAAATATATAGGAATTATACAAAGCCTTAGCTCTCACAGCTAGTCAGCTCTCAGTACAATCCTCACAAATGCTCACCCGCAATCTTGGCTTCTCTCCAGCCTTCCTCTCTACCCTCCAAGCTCCTATTTCCTTGCATTGTTCCTTGTGGATGATTTCCTATACCAAGTGGAAAACTTCCTTTCAAAACTATGCAATCCTCAAGGATGAATCCTTGACTGCATGCATGATTTTTCTCCATGAGAAAACACATGCAACTGATAGTACACTGTCCTTGAACATTAATATTCACTGGGTCTTTCTCAGAATAGACATGCATGAGTTTCTGATGAGGGAATCTTCAGTTAACTGGGGTAGCACTAATTGAGTGTATTAATGCATCAACTGACTGTTAACTCACTATTAGTTCCTCAAAAAGTTTGGAACTAATTTAAATAAACTTAACATAGTAAACTGAGTTAACTAATTACAACTCAAATATAACTCAATCTTATCTCCTTAATTTAATGGATAACTCTTGCATGAATTCAAAAATACTTCTAACTTGAATTTCCCCAACTAATTAATTTAAAATAAATTAATTAATTATTTCCAAGTAGCCGTTAAGACTAAATTCAATTTTAATTCACAATTTAATTCAAGGACAAATTAAATTGGAATATTCTTGTTGCCATATTCTTTTCTCATTTGGAACATCTACATATGCATCACATCCAAATACCCTCAAATGTGGAAGAGATGTTTTCTTACCAGTCCATTCCTCTTGTAGAGTCTTATCCTCCAACGCTAATGAAGGTGATCCGTTGACTAGGTAACATGTAGTCCCCACCACCTATGCACAAAATTCATGTCCTAATCTGACACCACTGAGCATGTTTCTTTCATTTTCCATCAACCTCTTGTTCATTCTTTCTACAACTCCATTTTTCTGAAGTGTGTATGGATTAATGTTCTGTCGTGCTATACCATAATTCTTACAGAACTCTTCAAATTCCTCCTTGCAAAACTCTCCACCATTATCTATCTTCAACAACTTTATCTTCTTCTCTGTCTGGTTTTCCACCAAAGCCTTAAATTCTTTAAACCTGTCAAAGACCAGATTTCTTCCTGAGGAAATATATCCATGCATTCCTTGATAAGTCATCTATAAATGATACATAGTACACAAACTTACCCAGTGATGGAACTAACCCAAGTCCAAACACATCACTGTGCACAAGCTCTAATATCTCTTTTTGCCCTCTTAACACCAGAGGGGAACCTCACTTGATCATGCTTCCCATATACAAAATTTTCACATAAATCAAAATCTAGAGAGACATTAGACATACCTTCTACCATACCATTACCATGAATTATTCGAAGGCCCTTCTCTCCAATATGTCCGAGACTTTGATGACATAGCATGGTCTCTTCTCCAGAGACCACTAGAATTTTTGCTCCACTTTCAGGAAACAAAAAACTGTTGCACCCATCAATAACAATGCTACCCTGAAGCTTGTACAGATTTCCAATCCAAACTCCCCGCATCAATAACAGTGCTCCCCGAACCATCTTTTAGTTATCTTTCTCGAACAATGGATTTACACTTGCATCATCTAGCTTGCTTACATAAATAAGATTTTCGGTCAATGCAAGAATATGTAGAACACTTGAAAGTGTTCTAATCTTTCCACCTTGCAACTTTAACTTAAATTTTCCATGACCGGTGATCCTAGCCTTCCTATCATCACCTAAGAAGAAATCACCACCATCATATTTATCATACTCACATAACCACTTCCTGTGGGGAGTGAAGTGAAAGGATGCACTTGAGTCAATCAACCATGCCTCATGATCTACATGTGTACTTGAAGAAGAATCCAAGTACACATCCCCACCTTCATCTGAGGTGGTTTTCACCTCTGAAGAAGGAACATCATTAGATCCCTTTCCTTTCTCAGGATGTTTAGATCTATAGTCCTTTTTGAAGTGCCCTTTCCACATTTACAGCACACCTTTATAGGTTGTTTTGGAGATTTAGGCTTCCCTCTAGATTTTGATCTCCCACTCGAGGATTTATTTTTGTTTTTGTTCTGTAACCATCATCATATAGACGAGACATCACCATTTTGGCCCTCTATATTTCTCCGTCTCATCTCCTCTGACAGCAAGGATGAGACTATTTCATCAAACTGCAAGGTAGTCACATTGCTACCTATTGCAACAATGAGACTATCCTATGAATCTGGTAGAGAACACAACAAACTGATGCACTTATCTTCATCTACATTTTTTATATCAACAGATAACAACTGGGTTACCACAATATTAAAGGTCTTCAGATGCTCTGTCACCGAGTCCCCATCCTTCATCCTCAGGTTATACAACTTTTTATATAGGAACAGTTTATTCACCAAAGACTTAGATTGGTACAAAGTCCCTAACTTGTCCCACAAAGCCTTTGCTAAGGTTTCCCCTGATACATTCAATAATACTGAATATGAGATACATAATTGTATTGTTCTCTTTTCCTTTCAATACAACTTCTCCCAGTGTTCCGTTGACATTGTCGTTGGTTTAGTACCCGAATCTACTATGATACAATGGCCTTTATCGACCAGCAAATCCTCCATCTTTAGTTTCACAACTCAAAACTTTGACCATTAGATTTTTTGATCTCTATCTTTCCACTACTCGCCATCTTCTTTCACCACAAGAATCGATCCCGCAGATCTCCCCCTAAACAGAGTCTACCATAGGCCCTAGAAAAACCCCTCAGCAACAAAGGCGTTCCCTTGAAGCCAAAACAACTCTGATAACAAATGTAGGTTTTAACCTCGGACATAAATAACTTGCATACGAATTCTAAAAATAGAAAATAAACAACGGAAAGAGCATAAAACATAAAACATATATACACAAATATTTTCCCCTGGATCCCAAAATCAGGACTACCAAATTGATTTTTCATTATATTCCTTTCAATGTTATAATACATATATATACATGTTGAAGCATCCCTAAACCCTGGATTAGAACGTAAATGTAGTTCCCTTGACTGCATCAACAAAATACCATGGGCATAAAACCATATGCCCAAAACCATGTGTGAAAACCATGCACAAAACCATAGGTAGGTTCGCCCACCTAATATAGGTTCGAAAACAAATTCCCCGAGGTGCTGCCCCAGACCCCATTGATGGGGACTACTACCGCCCTCAAAACCATCCACAAGGGGGGCTTCCACCCCCCCATGACCACCCTGCTACCCCTAGCGGAACGAACAGGTGGAGCTATCGCCCCCTTGTGACACCCCCCCTCGTGGGGCTGGTTGTGGAAATATTATAACACACACCCAACAGTTCTACGACAAATGATGAGTATACTAGCAAATTTTTGGAGATGTTGAGATATGTGCCTTACCTCAAGGAGGAGAAGGCAAAGGTTCAGAGATTCATCAGTGGACTGCTATTTGCATACAGAGACCAAATTGAGTTCGATGAGCCTAGATCATTGGAGGAGGCCATCCAAAAGTTGAAGAATTGTTATGAGTAGTCGAAGTACAAAGTTAAGCGCAAGAATGACTCAAAAATAAATGAGAAAGCTAAAGGAAAATGGAAACCAAAGAGAGGAAGACCTCAAGATGCAAGTGAGAAAGAAAATGTGGTTCCTTACAAGAGATTCAATACAGCTAAGAAGGGATGTGGAGAGAAGCAAGCTAGAGGTGGTGGGAGGGAACCATTGTTGTGTTGGATATGCAGTAAGGATCATCGTAAGAGGTATTGTCTGCAGTATCAGAGTGGTGGTAGACCCCATATATACAATTCTTAGGAGGTGCATACAGTTGGTGATGTTAGTCATAGCATTCCTTAGATCTATGCAACTGTGGACAACAGGCAAGTAGATCAACATGCATCGATCATTGAGATGGATGGTAAGATTTTTGATTAAGTTGTTTCTATTTTGATTGATCATGGATCTAACTATAGTTATATTAATCCCGACCTAGTGGATAAGTGTGGTTTAAGAAATGAAGTGCATGCAGAATCTTGGTTGGTATAGTTGGCTACAGGTACAAAGAAGCGAGTTCACCATTGGGTAAGATCTTGTGTATTTGAGTTAAATGGTATGCCTCCAGTAGCACACTTGAATGTATTTCCATTGGGATCATATAATATGCTTTTGGGTATGGATTGGCTATACCTTCATAGGACCAAAGTGGATTTTCCATTGAGTGTGTGGATGATAGTGGGGAAAAGAGGACTTTGCAAGGGAAGAAGAAGCCTACATCAGTGAGGATGGTTACCGCTATGCAGGCTAAGTGTAGTTGCAGAAAAGGTTGTGTGATGTTTGCAATACAAATTTCCAGTGACAAGGGTAAGGAGGTTGAGGATGCAGATGTGTTAAGAAGATACCTAATTTTGTTGTAGTTTCAGTATGTATTTCATGAGGACATTACATAGGTTCCACCTCATAGGGAGGTAGAATTTTCTATTGAGTTGGTGCGAGGGGCACCCCCAACATCAAAAGCACCTTACAGGATAAGCACATCTGAGTTGGTTGAGTTAAAGTTGCAGTTGAAGCAAATGTTGGACAAGGGGTACATTAGGCTGAGTGTATCACCTTAATGTGCACCAGTGTTGTTTGTGAAGAAGAAAGATGGCACTTTTAGATTGCGCATTGACTACAGGTGCTTAGGAGCTCAAAATTTGCCAAAAATTCAAAGTGTCATAATCTTGATAAGTTTAGCTATAGATCTAAGAGCTCGTCATTTTGAATCCAACGGTGTGAACGACACCCAAATCCAAGCTCGTATGCAGAAGTTAGAGCAAGTCAAAGTTTAGGTTTGACTTGGACACATGGCAGGATTGGATGACATGGCAAAGGTCCCAGTGAATGGGGAAGCACCAAGTGGCAGGTTTCCATTGGCCTCCACATAACACATATCGGAGCAAAAGGTAGGTTGGCATTGGAAATCAACCTTCGAGCAGGAAGGGTTTCGATGCGATAAGGAAATCACAAATCACAGTCGTAAACGACGAAGGGGAAGGTGTTACAGAATTGTCCCCTGACAGGATGGATTGCAATGAGATATCTCAATCTCATATCAGAGAAGTTAAGAATCGGCCCTCAGTTCAAGCATGATTGAGATGTTATTTATTGCATATTGCAATTGTAGAAATTCCCGCATTACATTACCGTCAGTTCTTCGCCGATGCGAAAATGCAATAGGACATCTTGGATGCGATGCAACTTTAGATTCCAGTTTATAACCCCAACAAGTCCGCTACTATCGCAGTGTATGGAATTTGATATCTTCTAAGGGAAAGTGTTGATTGGGATAGGACTACCGGATGAGATATGTTATATGTTGTGTTTCATAATCCAGGTAGATCCGTGCGTCACATAGTGCATATTATTTGGGCTTGGGGTTATCTGCCGATTGCAATAAGCAATAAGTCTCAGATGTGATATGTTTCAAAGTTGTAGTTTATAACTCATCGGGTCCACCACATCGCCAGATCGCAAGTCGCAATGCGTTAAGTCTTGTGTATAAGAATCACCCCTTGCAAATCCGATTGCAATATCTGACAGAGCTACAGAACCATAGCCTTTTCCATTGGACCACCACTCTACATGTGACTACTTGGCCCTTAATTGTGAGATGGGAAGGAAAGATGGCGGCATTGCCAATTTCGGTGGAACTTCCAGTTTGAACTGCGGATAATGAAATTAACTAGCAGTAAGCTAGATTTGGAGGAGAAAATTGTGGAAAGTCTGACAGAAGTCATAAGTAAGGCAATTTTTGACCAAATGGGATGCAAAATGAGGCTAGATAGTCATTTTTTGGAATTCTGAACTGATTGGAACGATTTTCAAAATCAAAGGAGCACTTTTGGATAGGATTTTTGCAAAGTGAAGCCTATGGGTGCCCTAGTAAACCAGAGTGTTGATTCATTTTATGGAGGAGTTCCAAGATGGAGATGACCATGCAAGGGTATTTTAGCCTCCATGTACTTTCTATATCAACCATTACGGTAGTGTTGTATCTTTGTTTCTTCTTTGCTCTATATGTGTATGGAAAAAGATATTTGTTTAAGTACTTCAAGTGGATTGCAGTAATGTTTATGCTCTTGGAAGTTGGAAAATGGGGTCTTGATTTGAGAGCCCTTAGCTTGTTGATTGTTTAATGACTAAATGTAGGTGTCATGTGTTTAGAGTGAGAGTTCTTTGTAGAATAATATTTCCTTGAAGGGGAAAATAGCCACTCTTTTTGTCAACACACTTATGTACTCTTTATTACTGAATAATTTTGAGCATAATGGGAAGGGGTCATGCCTTTAGAGCTGATCCAAGGAGATGTAGCCTAGGAGGGGTGAACTCCTTTATCAATGGATGGTGTATATTGATTGATACATGATTCCATTCAATGTTTTGGTTTCATGTTTTAATATTTATTCATGAAACTAACTTAAGTAAAACACATATAAAATTCATGTTTTTACTTGCTATTTTGGAGTACAACCTCAAGCACATTTTTATATTCTGAATGGGGAATTAGCACAACATTACTAATCTGCTCCATTTCAGATCAAGTGAGTATCAGAGCTTCAATTTGCTTTGTGCAAGGAGGAATTGACTGTTGTTTGCAAGTGAATGTCTTTTGAAGCTCATTGAGGAGAAGGTTTTGGAAAGGAGAGAAAGATTTTTACAATCTCTACCACCAAGTTCTACCTCAAATTGTAGTAGAATATTCAAGAAAAGCATGTCCCAAGGAGGAGAGCTTGCAAGAATGTCAAAGGATGTGAAGGATTTTAGAAAGGCTTTCTTAGACATGGAATAAATGGTGAAAGTCCTCCATGAAGAGAGGAATACCAAATTGCAAGGTGAAAGCTCTAGACCTCTAAGAGGAGAATGTTCTCCAACTGAAGAAGGTAATACGAATGGTGATAAACCACCATCTTCTCCACAATATTCATGTTTTTCTACAATTATTATGCAATATTCTAGTGTAGAGAGTCCTTCAGAGAAGATAGATGGACAATTTTGTACCTTTTTTCCACATGATGTGGAAGATGAGGTTCTATCAGCACCCAAATTCAAGGAGTTGAAAGAAGAGAGCTAAAGAGTCCAAGAGGACACATCCATAATCAAAAGGGGGTTCGAAAAAATCTTCATATGTCAGTCCAAAGATGCAGAAAATGGTAAGAATTTACATGCTTCTTCCTTATGTGAAAGTGCTGACATAAATTCAATTGCAGCCTTTGAAAAACATAGTAAAGGCATTGGATCCAAGATCTTGACCAAGATGGGTTACAAGGGAGGAGGCCTTCGAGTAAAATAGAAAGGCATTAAAAATCCAATTGAGGCCAAGGAGAGGCCTAAATATGAAGGCTTATGCTATGTTACAAAATAAGAAAGGTCTTCTAGTGATAGTTCAGGGATATCGTGTTCCTTTTGCCTTAAGAGAGGACATGAGGAGGCAAGTTGTTGGGAGTTGCATCCATCAATGGTTCATGCTTGGTTCCTAAAGTGTAAGGAAGGCTCATAGTGCAAAACGTCTCCAAAGAGATATGAAAACGTTGAAGAAGGGAAGCTAAATTCTTCTTGCCACACAAGTTCCTCACCCAAGCATTGTAAGCCAAAGGAAAACAAAGGAAGGTATATCCATTCTGTTAATTTGAATGATGTTCATAGTCTAAAACAAAACATAGATTTGAATAACATGTTGAGGAATATGTTTCCATGCACCTTTTTCCTTTTAACTAACCATTGTGTAGATAAGTGTGATAAAAGGAAAGCAGTCATCAAGAATATGTTTATGTCTACTGAAATTGAGACCAAAAAGAGAAAATATCATCCAAGATTAAAGACAAGTGAGTCAAGAGGAGCTCAAAATAACTTATGTACTCATTGCAATATAAATGGGCATTGGGTTGAGAAGTGTTGGAAATTGTTTCCACAACTTCATCCTGGTAAGGGAAAGAAAATCATGTAAGCACCAGAAGAGGAAGCGACAAAAGAAAAAGTGGCGCAAGATGCGACCATCCCTAAAGTAGTCTCATAAGAAGAGAAAATTCAAATAGAGGGTTCATTTACCTGGTTGGGTAAGAAATGGGTGGACTATTTGTTCAGTTGAAGTTTGTAAATTTTTGTTTTGCACCAGTTGCATATCCCCATAGTTGGGTAACTTGTAAAAGTGATGTTCATAAATAAATCACTTATATGCAACAATGTTTTCTTTAAGCATTAAAATGCTAGTTTGGCTTGTTGATAGTTAATTTGAATGGAAAATTTGGGAGTGAAGTTTATTCCATTTTGTAAAATTCTTTCTCAAACTATCGATTTTGACACTATTGTATGAGTAGTTGCAACACATTTGGTATGTTCCAAATGTGTTTAGCACTCAAGTTATACAAGTATTCACTATGTGAGGCTTGTTTTGGTTCATTTGGAAAAGTCTTTAGGATCTTATCCTCGATAAGGATTTTGTAGATGAGCACCTTGGAATTCTTCTTGGAAAGGATGTTGATGTGGATTTCCATAGTGACATGGACAAGCTGAGAAGAACATTGAACTTGAATTATTTGGTCAAGTTATATTTTAAGTTCATCTTGAGAAAAATCCAAGACAAGTACAAGTCAGGGTACTTCAAACATTGATTGGATCGAGTTTGGAAAAATGAAGGAATTGTACCTTCAAGTGTTGAACAATTGAAAGTAAACTTTTGGAGACCAAAAGTTTTTGGTGTGGAAGAGTGATCAGGAGCTCAAAATTTTCCAAAACTTCATAGTGTCATAATCTTCATAAGCTTAGCTTCAGATCAAATATCTCGTCATTCGTAATCCAATGATGTAAATGACACTCAAATACAAACTTGTATGCAAAAGTTAGAGCAAGTCAAATTTTAGGGTAAACTTGGACATGTGGCAGGATTGGATGACATGGCAAAGGTCCCAGCGAATGGGGAAGCACCAAGTATCAGGTTTCCATTGGCCCCCGCGTATCACATATCGAAGTAAAAGGCAGATCGATATTATAAATTGGCCCTCGAGTAGAAAGGGTTGCGATGCGATAAGGCAATCGCAAATCACGAACTCAATCGATGAAGGGGAAAGTGTTGCAGAATCGGCCCCAGACAGGATGGGTTGTGATGTGATATTGCAATCGCATATCGAAGAAGTTAATAATCGGCCCCCAGTTCAAGCAGGGTTGTGATGCGATTTATCGCATATCACAATCATGGAAAGTCCCGCATTACATTACCATCGGTTCTCTGCCGATGCAAAAATGCGATAGGATATCCTAGATGTGATGCGAATTTAGATTCCAATTTATAACCCCGGGGGGTCCACATCTAACGTAGTGTATGGAATTCGATATCCGTCGAGGGAAAGTTTTTATTGTGATAGGACTGCAGATGCGATATGTTATATGTTGTGTTTCATAATTCCAGTAGATCCGTGTATCACAAAGTGCCAGTTGTTTGGGCTTGGGGTTATCCACTGATTGTGATAAGCGATAAGTTCTGAATGCGACATGTTTCAGAGTTGTAGTTTATAACACATCGAGTCCGCCACATCGCTAGATCGCATGTCGCAATGCGTTAAGTCCTGTGTATGAGAATCACCCTCGGCAAAGCTGATTGCGATATCCTACAGAGCTGCAGAACTATAGCCTTTTTCGTCGGACCACCACTCAGCATGTGACCACTCGGCCCTTAAGGACAAGATAGGTGGGAAAGATGGAGGGGTTTTCGATTTCGGCAAAACTTCCAATTTTAATTGCGGATAATGAATTTAACTGGAAGTAAGCCAAATTTGGAGGAGAAAATTGTGGAAAGATTGACAAAAGTCATAACTAGGGAAATTTTCGACCAAATGGGATGCAAAAAGAGGCTAGATAGTCATTTTTGGGCATTCTTAACTTATTGGAATAGTTTTGAGGATCAAAGGAGCACTTCTAAATAAGTTTTTTGCAAAGTGAAGCCCATGGATGTCGTGGTCAACTAAAGTGTTGATTCATTTTATGGAGGAGTTCTAAGATGGAGATGAACTTGCAAGGGTCTTTTAGCCTCCATGTACTTTCTGTAGTAGCCATTATAGCAGTGTTGTAGCTTTATTTCTTCTTTTCTCTATATGTGTATGGAGAAAGCTTGTTTAAGTACTTCAAGTGGATTGTAGTATTGTTTATGCTCTCGGAAGTTGGAGTATGGGGTATTGATTTTAGAGCCCTTAGTTTGCTGATTGTTTCATGACTAACTATAGGTTGCCATGTGTTTAGAGTGAGAGTTCTTTGGAGAAGAATGTTTCCTTAAAGGGGAAACTAGCCACTCTTTTTGTCAGCACACTGATGTACTCTTTATTACTGAGGAATTTTGAGCATATTGAGAAGGGGTCATGCCTTTAGAGTTGCTCCAAGGAGATGTAGCCCAGGAGGGGTGAACTCCTTTATCAGTGGATGGTGTATTATTGATTGATACATGCTTCCATTCTGTGCTTTCGTTTCATGTTTTAAGTTTTATTCATGAAACTAACTTAAGCAAAACACACATAAAATTCATGTTTTTACTTGTTATTTTGGAGTACAACCTCAAGCACATTTTTATATTCTGAATGGGAAATTAGCACAACATTACTAATCTACCCCATTTCAGATCAACATGCAACTGAACAAAGTAATGTTTAAGAATAGGTACCCTTTGCCGAGGATTGATGATTTGTTTGATCAGTTGAAGGGAGCAGCAGTGTTCTATAAGATCAACTTGGGACTAGGATACTGTCAGGTACGCATCAAGGAAGAGGATATATTCGAGACGTCATTCAAGACTAGGTATGGGCATTATGAGTTTGTTGTTGTCCCATTCGGTTTGACTAATGCTCCAACTACATTATGTGTTTGATGAATAGTGTGGTGCATCCTTACTTGGACAAGTTTTTTATTGTATTCATTGATGAAATACTAGTATATTTTAAGAATGAGGAAGAACATGTCGAGCATTTAGTAGTAGTGTTGAAGTTGCTAAGAGAGCATCAGCTATATGCTAAACTTAGCAAGTGTAGCTTCTTTCAGACAAAGGTACATTACTTAGGGCATGTTGTCTCCAAGGATGGCTTAGCAGTGGATCTAGAAAAGATAAGGGCTATTATGGAGTGGGCAGCTCCTAAGAATGTGGATGAGGTGAGATCATTTATGGGATTGGCAGGTTACTACAGGAGGTTCATCAGGAACTTCTCATGCACTGTTGTTGATGCCTCAAAAATCATTGCAACAACAATGGGGGATAACCACCTGGTCTGGACCTTAAAGCAGCTCCTTTTCCATTTGGTGTGGTGGCTCCGACTGGTTTAACTAGGTCCAGTTACCTTCTCCCTATTGCTATTGGTTTATTATATATCTTTACCTACCAATAGACAGGGATATCAGATCACTTCTTCTTACTGATCAGGCAAGAGAATGACCCTTAAGCTGATTTGGGTTCAGCCAAGCCACAACTAAAATTTTGTCTCCTTGAGGAGAGGACTTAAAAGAATGTAGAATTTACTCTAAATGCAAGCTTAGTCTATGATGCAAGCAAAATAAACTAATCTAAATCCTATTTTAATTAGGCATATATAGATCTAACCCAACCAAGAGCAAGATAATTAAAGTATTGAGATTGTAAATATGTCTTGCTTATAATGAATATCAAGTTAATGAAGTAGTTCAATTAACTGATATTATGGATATCAAAAGACATTCTATTGAGACCTCTTAACTGAAATAATAAACCAACAACACTCAGGAAGTAGTTCACAAAAATGATATTAATTATCAAATCAGTAAATCCAATAATTAAATAATAATATGTGGAAGTAGTTCACAACACATTACTATTCAATAAATCGGTTTTATAAGATAGATTTCTAAGCAAGTAGTTACTCAGAAATCAGAATTTAATCCATAAGAACAGAGATACATAATAACAACATTGAGACCAATTACCCATATTGACAATAGTGCACAAACATGAATAAAATGAGACATTCCTGTTACCATAAAAATGAAATTGATATTTGAAACAGTAGTATTAAAAATACCAATTTATTGCATCCATTGCTCTGATCTTGGTCTCCAATAGTCCTTTACATTGTTTGAACTTCCGCCTTCAAAACTAGAGCCACAATAGTGCAAACTCTACCCCTCATACATAATTCAATATACAAAGGAAAAATCCTCAATCATCTCCAGATCTGAGATTTTCTCTCCTCTCTCCTACAACTCTAAATTCCTATTACAGTAGTGCTTTCAAAAGACTAAAATTGCAGAGGAGAGCAGCCCCACTATTACAGTTTGCAATTTACTATTTATAATATTTGTGAAGGAATTCTTGAGAGGAAAGTTTGTTGAAGAGAAATCTGTCAAATCTAATTTTATTCACTCAAAAATCTTGATTTTCAATTGCTGGAGCATTCTCATTGATTGAAATCTTTTTCTCCATATTTCTTCCACTGTTTTCCTGCAAAAAGAAATCAAAATAAATTAAGATGCAATCAAAATATCATTTCTGGCAATTAAATCAAATCCAATCAAATTCTATTTAAATAAATAGTTAAAAATAAAATATAAGTTTTCTATTGATGTTTAGGGTGGTTTAATTGGCCAAATATATTATTAACCAATGGATCTGCAATTAGAAGAGGCTTTGGACAAATGAAAATGAAGAAAATAACTCAAAAAATTGATTTTGTTTTCAAAATTCGGAACTTAATCTTCTACCTGATTTTTGACCCAATAAATGATTAAATTTGTTAGTGAAACCTCCTCAAAAATTTTCTCTTTGATTTTCTCTTTCCAATGAGCTGTCATGGGCCTCATTTGGCGAAGTAAAACTCATTCTATGAGCTTTCAAATTTGATGAATCAAATATGGCTTAAATCTGGAAATTTTGTTGCTAGGCTAAAAATCTAATTCTAAATTAAGATTCTAATTAATTCTAAATTAATTGTTAATTCTAAACTAATTATTAATAAACTATTAATTAATCTAACTAACTGATATCTAATTAACTATCTTATATACAATTAATAAAAACTAATTAATATTAATCAAAGGATATTTAAATTTAAATTTAATCAAATTAATTAAATGTTACATATTAATTAATTTAAAATTAATTATTTAAATTAATAAACATTTATTTTAATATTACATATTTGTTTTAATATTAATTTAAACTACCCTACTATTACATTTATGTTACCATTTTACTCATATGACATTCACACTACCATTCACTCATTCGTATGAGTGAAAACTTGAAATTAAAAACAAACCATAAGTTAATGACATGCCTTTGACTTATCGCCATGGCATATCGGATCTCGGATCGGGAGAATGAGGACTATCGGGGTTTTCATACTTGTCTCAAGTGAAAAACTTCCGATGCGATGTATACACTTTTTAATGATCGGGATCGGGAGGATTGAATCTATCGGAGTTTTTAGAAATATGTCACTTGAAAATTCTCGATGCAATCAAAATTTTTATTACGATTAAAATATTTTTTATATATAGAATTTTATTTAATTAATATATTAATTTAATTAAATTAATTAAGATTTAATATTATCATGTATTATATTTATTTTGGTTTTATTTTTATGAATTTTAGTTTTTAAACTACAGTCACTTTAATAAAAATTAAACTACAGCTACTTTGGAAATTTTGGGTTTTCGAGATTAATAATCAATTTGGGAAATTGGAGTAAATTACTAAAATCCCGATAATTTATGATTTGGCTGAAAAATGAAAAATGTTAGTAATAACTAACTAGGGGTTAATATTTGAAATAAATGCGTTATTGAGCTAATTTATTTACAAAATGCAATATTGTACATTTTATGCATTCTTAACTCACACTAAATAAATGATGAGACTTCAAAGGAGTGACATTTATGAACCAGATGCCCAAATGAGGCGAAACAAGTGTCAATGTGAAGCTTTTAAAAAATCGATTGTAATAAAGCAATCAAAACAAGAATACAAAGAAAATGAAAAATTAACAAAAGCGTAGGGCAATCAACTAAATAAAAATCCAAAAATGTGTTTAGCCAAAATTTTATAGAAAGGGTCCCCATTATTTGAAGTGAACTAGTAAAAAATGGAGGGGTTGTGTTTTTACCACAACAATGGTGACACACGGGAGAAGAACCAGTTATCTCTGTTTGATATGAATAAGATTTTCCTAAAATTAGAGTAAAAATAATTAAAGAAGAGAATTATTTTTTGGAATGCTTGACTCGGTTCAAAAAACAAGAATCATCTAAGTGTAACTTTTCTTAAAACTTCTCATAAATTAAAATATTTCAAAACTCTATATCGGCCATTAATTAGTTGTAGAAATAAAGCAGGGGTTACTTTACAGCTTAGCTTTTAGAATATACTCATTTGTCACAGGTAGACCCATTGCTGCCAGCAAACATCTATAGTCTCCGCAGGGTTACCTTTTAATCATCAATGATTCATAATCTCATCTCTTCAAGAATTATTGACCTAGAGATAAATCCATTTATATATGTTTCTTTTTTATTTTTATTTTATTTTTTATTTTTTTAAGTAAATATTTAAAAGCCATTGTCCTAGTATGGTAGTCAGATAGTTGACAATGCCATTCACTGGTTAAAATTGGACTGAACAAGCTGGCTCGTGATGAGACTCCTTGTCTTATTATTGTTTTACAATCATAAGCCATTACCCTGGTTTGTTTAACAATGTTGGTAATGTTAGCCTATTTTTCTCCTATGATCATGGTAAGCAGACTCATGATGAGACCTCTTATCTTTTAAGTTTAAATATACTTCTGGATCACACTCTAGAAAAATAAGACTTTCTGGAACAGGGAGAATCATTGACTCCTTGAGTTAAGAATGACAATTTCAGAGTTAAAGGTGCTTTGCTATAAAGTGTCTTTACTTGGTTAAAAATAAATTTTCTTGACTGATAATAGAACTTTGAAAAATCCTAACAAAATTTTGAAATTTCAAAATGATTACAATTTGATGAAAAAGAAAATTTTCAGATTTTATGATACTTTGCCAACTTTTCTTGATTGGTAATCTCTTCTTTAAATATGTCTACTTTTATAATAAGAAAATTAAACATTACTAAGAGATTTAAGAAAAAGCTAATAGGTGACTATTAACTATTCTTCTCTATGTACGCTGACCATTGTTAGGTAACAAGTAAGCCTTCCATATAAATCATGGAAAAGTCACCAAAATCAAAACTGAAAACCAAAGGAAAAGAATTATTATGCTAAAGTGAAAAAGAAATCAACAAACAAAAATAAACATGAAGAAATTTGAAAAATGAAGGAAAATCTAAGTTTTGAAAGATAAACTCAAACAAGAATGTTTATACGAATGTCTCAACAATATGAAGAAAAAAAAAAAAAAATCATGTAATCATTATTTCTTATGTCGTGATTTAGAAAAACATACCTTGCAGGGTTGTAAGTGTTTTAGGCTTTTTCAATAGTAGTGATGATAAAATTCAGCCACAATGAAAACTTTCTGTCTGATATTAATCTTCTTGTTTCAAAGCATCATATTAGTCATTTTCTAATAAAATGAATGCTTAAATAAACAAACTAAAGGTTTAGAAACTTCATGGTGTAGTTGTTTCCATGAAGATTATCGCTGCTTCTTGAAATAAAGCCAAGAGAAGAGTATAAGACTTCGAAAATATGATTTGGCAGAGGATTGAAAGCTTCAAATGGAGAACTACAAAACATATTTTTTATACCAGCGTACTTCAAAAACAAAACTAAAGTAATAAAATGGAAATTAATGAAAGTGGGTATATGAATCTTACCATTGGATAATTGCTTTTGATCTTACCTGAAGGGTACCAATTTCTCCAAACTAGCTAACTCTTTATTTTAATTAACATTAAAAACATGAAGAAGTCAAACTAATCAAAATCCTATAACCCAAAATCATCATTTATTTTATTTAAACTAAAGTAAGCAGTAAAATGCAAAAATGGAATACTTAATGTTCAAGGGAAAACAAATGCATTAGAAATGAGAATGAGAATTTTGCAGTAATGACTGTTTCTCAAAATATTATTAGTTCCATATAAACTCCATGATTTTATAAATTGTCTAGAATCAAGGCCAAGTCCAAGATAATAGAATTTAAATATGAAGACAGAGAGGTCTTGAATTCCATTTTTAATTATGGATGTATATATTTAAAACTGAAATGTATGAGAAATTGAAATGATTTTTGTATGCTGCAAATTTGTCATCAATTGCTTTCTTCCCATAGTGGTTACCCAAGCTCGCTTTTAAAATAACACATTGCTGTATCGGATGATTCACATAACATGTTTCTTCACCATGCTTCAAGTTTAATTTGCAAGACTTCACCTTTGTTGCTATGCCATATATCGATTAAATGTTAATGGTTTAGAGGCATGCATTGGAATTTATCGCATCGGAGGTTGCAATAGAAAATTGTCGATTAAGACTATGTGATGAGAACATGTGCATCATACCATTGAAGAAATGTTATATTTAGGATCAAACACAGTCATGTCGTAAAATACACATTGCACATTGCATCTCGCAATTTATACTTTGCACATCGTACATCGTACATTGCAGATTCGGAATAGTGGTATGGCCATAAATAATAATGCGATGAAGTGATTGCGATCTCGGCGATTATTAATCGGTGATTGGCAAACTTCAAGTACTGAATGAAACACAATATGATTCTTGCGACGCTGATATGCGATAAATGACGTGGCTAATCGGCGATCGGCAATTTTAAGCACATGATGTAACACTTCTTGATATGCCGATATGTGATGAGGAGTGGACTTGATAACTTTATGATGAAAATTTAATAACATATCAGATCCGAGACATCGGCCCCTTTTAAAGTTATGCTCCCACCATTATTGCAATTGAATGGACACGATATTTTATAAACTTAATTTAAATTTTATGTCAAGTCCGGAATTATGTGGTCATCGCAATATCGGTAAAGTCATTTATTGGAGATCGGACATTTATGATAATGGAAGTATGTTCAATTGTAAGCCTCCGCTATGCGAAATGTGATATGGATGATGTGATTGACGAAGATGGGCGGGCTGAGAATATTGCAAACATTTTCACTGAAGTATCAGCTATACGAAAATCAAGTTGAATGCTATGATATTGCTTGACATTTCAATTGGGTTTTCTGATGGTTGAAAGCAAAGTTAAAAATGTTCAAATTCTAATAAAATTTCCCTGAACCTGTTGCAAATTTAAAATGGGTTTGCTGCTTACTTCAAGTTTTGAGAAAACAAATGAAAATCTGTAAATAAAACAGAACAAGAATAAAAAATAAATTAAGGAAAAGAGAAACTTAATAAGAGATGAGAACGAGCTTGTAAATGCATACCTTGAAGGAAATTGTCTGCAGATCTTACCTCACAAATCTTCAAATATTTCCTAGAATTTATCAAAATTCTAACTTCGTTCAACATCATCTTATTATTTATTCAAAATCAGAGTTGTGCAATTAGCCTAACTAAAATTTGTTTATTCATGTTCAGGAAATCTGAAACTTACCAGAATTAAATATGAAAATAGTCTTCCCTTTTAAATTGAAACAAAAATTTATTACCTCTGCTCATTCCGAATTAATCTTGAGAAAACTCTGTATTGTTATAGTCACTGTTCAATAATGCCCTTAGTAAATAAATATGATGCGTTTTACAACATCAGATAATAAACTGAAGGACCGAATGGGATAAAGCCGCTAATTGTGGAAGATTATCAACACAAATTTAGATGTGTGCTAGGTGCATATTCTGTCAATACATTATTCGAAATAGGCAGAGATGTATTCATGGGTAGAGGTATTGCTGCAAGAGATTTTGATTTAAAAAATGGGAATGAAGAATTAGAAATTTTCTGAGGAGAGGCAAATATTTCCTTGAACATGTATATGATATGAGAAGGGCTAATTGCTTCTTTTATTTTTAATATGTAGAACTATTAAAAATAAATTAACTACATAAAACAAACTAACTAAATTAATTCTACTCCTATTCTAAATGACTAGATATAGTCATATTTCCAGTGTAACCATTTTCTCATTTTAATCCCTGCATGTATGTACAGTTCAAATGTTAGTAATAAAAATAGAAATCTTATTAAACTAGGAAAATTAAATATGAAATCAAAATGTACAGTTATTGTTAGTAATTTATTTAAAATCTCCTTCTCATTCAATTTCCTTTCCAATTGAATACCAATTGGATCATAGAAATTTGGATGGATTTCTATTAAGGATTGAGAAATGTTCAAAAGAAGAGATAATAAGCCAGATTGTGAAGATGAGGTTTTAAATTCAAAGGCCTGGAAAAAATCGTTAGTGTTATATATAAATGTTAAATTATTAACAATCTTCTTTAAGGGAAAAATTTCCAAATATTTTCCAAATGAATTAATGAAAAATGGATGGAAATCTTTCAAATGAAATGGAAAATTATTAATTAAATTGGATTGCTGGCAGATCTCTAAAAATACATTCTCTTGTTGATATCGCCTTTGAGAAGATAGAAGCTTTTGATAAGTAATGAACATCAATTGACATTGACATGTTAACAGCTCTTGATGTTCATGGTTATAATATGAAACCTTAATTTCCCAATAAAGCAATTCATCAATTGAGTGTTTGATAATAAAGTGTTCAATATGCCAGCCAAAAGTGTGAAAAAATTGAAAAATAAAATAAAAAAACAAATCTAAATTTAAACAAAATAAGTGAGGAAACAAAAATAAAATGAAATCACTATTTGTACAACTAATGTTACAGCACAATTGAGATCGTTTTGAAATAATTTCATTTTCACAAGGATTGGCCAGAATTATGGAATTTGAGTAATTTTGAATTCCAACTTGTGAATTAGAAAAAGAATTATGGTTACAAGTAGGAATGAGAGCCTGATCACGATACGAATCATAAATTGGAAAGTTTTCTCGAATAATAAAATCATGAAGATAATTTGCTACTTTAAAATGAGGATAGGTTGGAATAATTTCTAAATTTAAATGTTCTTCATTCACAAATGTTATTTGAATTTTCTCATGAGGATTCTCTTGAGAGGGATAGAAATCAACATCCTCAATATCAGAGTAATTATCATAAATGACTTCACAATATTCTCTAGAATGCCCTTCTATCTCATCCAATACATTAAAACAAGGAGGAACAAGAATTTCATGTTCAATAGTGGCAAAAGAATGATCAATTATTGTTTCTCTATCTTGATAAAAACTTAATCGTAATTCATTTAGATCAGCCTCTGTATTTTCTGAAATATCATTAATACCAAGAGGGGAAAAATTACCATCATTAAAAATATCAAGATAAAGGGAAAAATGTGAACCTGAAACAATGCATTTAAAATTGTCTCTGTTTGAGAACTCTTGTGCATTCTACTCATTATAAATTTCAGATTCTAAATCATTCCTTTGTGTACTCATGCTTTCTTGAAGAAAGCTGCTTTGCTGCTCTGATTTCGACATTTGCTCATCATGGAAAAATTTAGAAATTTGTACATCAGGTTGTGTGTTATTATTTACTTTGATTACTACTTGTACTTGTTGATTTGCGATCTGATTTTCTGAATTGACCGCTGAGTAATTTTCAGATTCCAAGGCAGCTCTTTCTCCAAAATTGTTGATGTTGTCT
>APFE031416914.1:21031-37633 GCA_000404065.3 Pinus taeda | reverse complement strand
TGTTTCTTCAACTTGTCCTGACGATGAACCACACTAGTTGGTTCGAAATGCGTCGACAATAATCTTTTTATGTGATTTTCGCCGAAGCTCTTTTTACAAATATGATGGATCACAGAAGCCTCAATTCTACAATTATTGATGATATTAATATTTAAATAATATAGTGTGCTATCACATCAACTTACATAGTATTAAGGCAATACATATTTTAAAGGTGTATATTCATGGTTTATAGCTATGGTCTACATTCGTAGTTTATAGTTATAGTAGTCAGTTTTTATGGAGAATAATTTTGTTAAAACATTACTTTATCAACATTTAAAATATAAATTGTATTTAATATTTTAATACAATTATTTTCCCTTAAATAATTATATATAAAAAGTTTTTTTACAATATATCTAATTATATATATTACATATAGTAAACATATATATTAAAAACATTATGACTTTAATTTCTCTGCTGAAAATCCCCACAGCACAGTTTTGCAGGTCATTATCCGAATACAAGAAGTGGTAGAGGCAGAGCCCGCCTCCACAGCTCAAGACGTGAAGCTGCAGTTGTTCGCACTACAACCTTTCTTTTGCCTCCGCATCATGTTCCTCACACAACGTAGTTTCAGTTTCACACCTCTTTGAACCGCCCAGTTATTGTAGTCAATGTCTCAATTTCAATTATAAAAGAGATCGAGCAGCATATTCCCATGACCATTTCTACGGAGGAGGTGAACAGAGCTGGCCCGACCAGGAACAGGGGCAACAATGATGAGCAGGCAGGTGATGGAGGTCAGAACATAAGGCATGGTAAAACCATTGTTGGTAGTTCGAATGTTGAGATGGGCGTTCACAGTGACACACAGGCCTTGGAGAGTTGTCTGGATGACATGTCGGGTCCGTAGGTTGAGGCTGGCAGCATGGAGGAAGGCCATTAGGCGTTGGGACGTGGCGAGTCGGACATCTCGAATGACTGGGCGTGTCCAATTGTGGAGGAACCTGCTTCAGAAGACTTTGCGCCGTGTGTCATGTCTGCCAGGTGGCATTTCTTCTAGTTCTTGGTTTAGTTTTGTCCAGTCTTATGTGTCCTCAGGATAATCTGTTGGTCGGTTGGTCTAGTCAGGATAAACTATGGGTTAATTTTTGGATATATTCTGGACATATCTTTGGACTGGCTTCCCCTTTGTTGGGGCAGTCTCAGACAACTTTCATGGATGCGTGTTGATTGAGGCCGGGTTCTTTATGGCCAAGAATCACTATAATTATTATTTTTTGTATCATATTAATAGATTAACCTTATATATATATATATATATATATATTATTAAAACATTATGTAAATTAAATAAGTTGTTAAATATTGATAAATATCAATATATTTGATTTCAGATTTTTATGATCTATATTGTTTTTGAGAATGTCTTTCTCTTAATCATATTATTAGTGGTGGACAACATCTAATGTCATTCATCTTTGTCAAGAGGATGAACACATGAGGTGATTGGAATGGTCAACCAACAACTAATGATGTGATTAATCCTAATGATATTCTAAAAAAAAAAAATATCAAGATATTTACTTCATATACATATGATATTGTTAAAATTAAAAGAATCATAAAAATAAACTAAATTATAAGTATGAAAGAGATGTTGTAATGTCTTGTTATGTTATGTTTTTTTTTTCTTCGTAAGACTGCACTAATTTATATTACAAAAAACCAAAAGTTACATCCAATTTTACAAAAAAGGCCGAAGCCTTGTTTCTCCGAAGAGAATTTCCCATGACTATCCATCCAGAACATCTGGCAAAAAGGAACCAGTTTCTTCCAACCTACATAACCAGCATGTAATCGACATAATAGGCTTTTGAGCCAACACAGCGGACATATAACTTGGCACGATGGACCCATAACTTGACATAATCGACACGTAGACTGACATTGACGACACATAAACCTTCGCGGTGGACCTTGACGCCTTGACAAACAAACAAACAGAGTAAAACAGAGAGAGATGGACCGAGAGTAGCATTCCTGGCCGAGAGAACGGAGAGGCTTCTGAGCTAGTCCTCATCAGTAAGGTAAGGCTCGTCTTCCGTCGCTAACCCCTTGAGCTTCTTATCTTCCTCCACATCTGGGCGCATCCTTCCTTGGGCGGGCTCGCTGGGACCGGCCTCGTCAGCTTGAATGGGTCATCTCAAATCCACCCTGGGGACCTGCATATCCACCCTTGGCACTGTCAGGTTGTCCCGTGGCCTCCGGAGGTCGCTGCAGTGCTCAACAGTGACTGAAACAATGAGAGTGTTATTCTCCAATGTGCAAGGGATGCGGTATCTAACTGCTGGATGTTCCCGGTGACCGCATTCCATGGGTTCTCCCCTGTCTCTTTCAATTTGCTGGTCAACTGTTCGACGCGGACTGCTGCCTGGTTCAGGAGGAATATCTACAGAGGAGGAGGGTGAAGTGGCGGGCCCCTGTGTAGCAGGACGACCCCTCGAGCCAATTCTTCGACTGCTCATCCTTTGCCTCTCAGGCATTCTACAACTGCCTCTCTTGACAAATATCCTTGGTGAAAGCCTGCACCTTGCCAGAGTATGCTCTGTCGCCTTCAGAATTTGCTCATGTCTCTTTGAGAAATGCGGGAATGCAACATGGTGAACGCACTTATGGGTTGCCATATTCCTTGTTCCAGGTTGCGCATTGAATGGCGCCTTAACCAGATTTGACTTCCCAAGGATAATCCCTGTCGCAATAAATTGTTCTGGAGCCGAACTGGTCCTCCCGCTGTCTAAATCCTCCTTCGCAGTTATTGCTTGGGCGTGTTGGTTTATGGTGGCTCGTCCGGGTTGACAGCTGCCCATGTGACGAGCCACCCGCCGCTCATCCTTCACATGCACCCGGCAGTCCGGGGTCTTGTTATGTTATGTTATCTAAACAAATAAAAATAAAATAGAAATAAAATAAAATAAAAAGAAAAGAAATGATCTAGGCTAGTTATATATATATATTATATATATATATATATATATATATTATATATATAATATATATATATATATATAACCAACTAGATCAATTCTAACTTTGAATTTATGAAGTATCCATAGGCTCATTCTACAACCCAATATGAGAGAGATGTGTAATTCCATCCTTGTTCAACTTGGAGTTGACATGTGTCCCTCAAAAAATTCTTTAAATATAAAAAAAACTACCTCTTATAATAAGAACATAAATGATTATATATATTTGGTTAGTTTTAATTAAAAACATTACAAAACATTCTCATTGTGCTCACTTGGTTTGTTGTTAATCTTAAAATCTAGTATGAAAAAGATGTGGTAAAAATATTTCACTTCCACTCATAGAACTATAAATAAAATATTTCCATATATTTGTTAAAATAATATTATTTTATATAACTATACATAGATAAAGTAATTAAAAATTAAAAAAACTTCTATCGCTCTTCTAGATATTTCAATATAGAGCTTAAATAAATTGTTTGTGTATCCATATCAACTAATATATTTCAATATGAAATATATGTGTGTTAATTTTGACCTAAGAAAAATGTGTAGTCTAACATATAGAGGAAATAGAAATTTTCACGAAATTTGGTAAAACAATTTCAACAAAAAATATGATTTTTGTTGTTGCTTAAAATACATTTTTGAATGCATAAATGGATTCATCACCTTGGAAACCCATGGGGCACTTGAAATCTACAAATTGAACAACTTAAACTAGAGTTTTTAAAAATCTATGTAGGATTTTGGTTACAATTAAGCAGAAGAAATATAGCGAAAAAAGATCATTTTGCCCATAAGTTAGACTATCCCTAAGAAAAATATTTCAATCCTCAAAAGGGAAAATTGATTAAAAGTAAATAATTTAGTAACTTTTTAATAAGAGGGAAATGTGTAACTCATTTGATTTTTAATAATAATAATAATAAATAATGAAAAACTACATATGATCTATATATAGAGAGACAAAAATCCTCTATAGGTCCATCTCAATGAGGGATTTATCAAGCACTAAAGGGAATTGAGTGTAAATATTTTTTCAAGTTTTGAATTCTAAAAAGAAGTTTGCATATAATGAGATATGCGATTTGATCCTTCTTGGATCTTGGTAGATCTGTGGTTAAGACTTACTGGTGTGTTATATATATATATATATATATATATATATATATATATTAATATGAATTTAAACATGTATACATTAAAAGAAAAACATGTAAGAAGATTTTTAATTATGAAGATTTATCTTCACTTGATTGTGGAGATTCTTAACTTATAAATATACTTTATTATAATAACATGGCTTATCAAAACCACATACCAAAAAAAAGCCATAACTCATTTGACACACACATATATAATTTTAATTTAATTTTATAACATTTTTATGTTTGGAATAGACCTTTCAAAAATTTAATTTAATTATAAACAACTATTAGTTGAATGGTAGGGATTTAACATCAAGGAATATTCAAGAATATTCTTATTAGTAGCAGTTATAAATAAATGATTGAGATTATTTTGAAAAAAAAGTCTTATGAACAAGTGTCATATGAAATAAGTATGGGTTTTTGAGCACATGGTACTGATAAGCCATGATATTGACTCTTGGTATTGTAACAAAGCTTATTTACATGTTAATAATTTCTATGGGAAAGTGGGGGTGGATATCCATAATCAAGAATCTTGTTATTTGTTTTTTTGTAAATGTACATATGTTTTGTTTATATATTAATTATTATATAATAATAATAATAATAATTTAAAATAATGTTATGATTTAGTTAATTTTTATGATTTTTTAAAACCTTGGTAACATTGACATGTATTATGAAGTGTTTTATGCTTATCATGGATAGATGCATTTCAAAATTTACCATCCATCTAATATATAAGGCTGCATTAGTTTAATTGAGTTCAAAAGCAAAAATGACATAACTCCCATTAAAATAAATCTCAATTCTCTATCCATCATTATTAGCAAAAATATTCCTTGGACAACTTAAATCCCTACCATTCACATATTAATTATTGGTAATATAATTAAAATTATGGAAATTCTATTCCATTATCACAATCTTACAATTAAATGGCTAGTAAATGTTGATAGACAATATAAACATTTATCTCATAATACATCTCACATTGCCAAGACTAAGAAATAGATAAATTTAACTATTAAAACATAACTTTACTTTAAATAATATATATATGTGTGTAACAAGATTCTTAAGCAAGAGATTCATTCCCATTTAGCCTCCAAGATTCTTAAGTTCTAATTAAACTTTATTACATGCACCAATACCATATGCCTAAAAAAATCATAATTCTTCTATATCAAAAATCACATATAGATAACTAATAAATAGTAATAAATAGTAGAGATCAAAATTATAAGTTTAAAATTAGAAAATGAAAATAAAAGAAAAAACCTTAAAAGTAGGAAATAATATTAAAGAATCCAAATAAAAATAAAATATAAATTAGAAATCAATAAAATTAACCAAAAGTCAATGAATAATACATAAGTAGAGAGAGCCTACGGGGCTTTGGATTGATGGTGAATGGGTGCACTGTTAAGGCACTCCTTGCGATAGGTCACTGGTTCAAATCCCCCGTGGGTGCTTACCTACAAAAAAAAATACATAAGTAGACAGAATTAGATATAAAAATGAAATAAAATAATATATACAAATATATACATAATCTAATTATAATAATATAGTGGTGAAAAAATAATAAATGAATAAATTAAATTAAATTATTAAGAAATTAGAATTATAAAAGCAATTAACATTTTTAATATTATTAAAATAAAATTAATAAAGGAAGAAGAAGAGAGCTATACCCAAACTCTTAACCACGAAAAGGAAAAGAGCTACAAAACAATTAAAAAAAATGTTTACATGGTACCTATTATATGCTATTTTTTTATTAATCAATTTAATTAAAATGGTATAACTAATTTTGAAATAAATTTCAATCTTTGCTTTGTAATTATTATTAAGAATATTCTAAAATATTGTGTGAAGATTAAATCTTTACAATCTACATAATAATTATTGATAATTAAACTAAAATTCTGAAAGTTTTATTCCAAAATAAATGCACATATTAACATAAAAATAAACACACTAATCAACCTAATTATATTTCAAAATTATTAACTCATATCTTAAAAATATTTTTAAACTAAATCGTTGTTACGTTAAAACAACTTCCTGCAATAGAATATAACTATAATTGAATATGTTGATTAAACTAGATATAAATAAACTAAATTTAGTGAAAAGTAAAAAAAAATTGCGTAAAAATCACATCAGGAAAGTTTTGTCAATGGTTTTCGAACTAAATTAGCTTAAATATTTATTTATAGTTTTCATTTATTTTATTATTTTAGTGTTGAAAATTTACTTTTACAAGTTAACTTTTTTTCAAAGTACCCAAAAAGACAGTATATATATATATACTAAAAAAACATGTAAGAAGATTCTTAATCATAGAGATTTATCCTCACTTTATCAGGAGATTTCTAACTTGTAAATAGGTTTTGTTACAATACCATGGCTTATTGATACCACATACCCAAAAAATTATAGAGCATATATATATATATATATATATTTCTTTTCACTCTAAAAAAAACCTTTACTTTTTCATTCAAATTTCTAAGAAAAAAATACATTTTTTATATACACCCGAAGTTTATTTTAGGATCTACCAGATCCTACATATGGTGAGAAAGGGATCGTAGTCCCAAAAAAAAAAGAAAAACCCCAAAGGAGCGACAAAAAAAACTCACAAACATGCATCAAAACCTAATGAACAGGAAAAAACACTAGGCACAGGCCGCCCAATAAATCCCACCAAAAATAGGCCTAAATGCAGGCCCCTAGCAAGAAAAATGAGCAAATGCCCAAATGAAAAAACCCACAATAAAATACCCTAACAGGACACACGAGAGAAGACAACTAACGAGCACAACATCTAAACCATGTATGAGGCACGAAATAGGGAACACGAGGACCCACCCCCTCAACTCCACATGTAGTCGCATACAAAAGCCACGAAAATCGCAAACCGTAGTCACACTCGAGAGCAACAGTACGGAAAAGTGACGGACATCGACCCACCAATGGCATCAAAACTAGCCTCCAGGGATGCCATCGAAAACCAATCGTCGAGAGGTAGAGAAATAGGGGGTTGCAATGAAAAGTTGATGTTGGATCCCCTCATAGTTGAAACTCTAAAAAAACCAAGTGCCAAAGGGAACAAAAAAATGCCAAAGCCCAAACTACAACGTTAGGTATTATCAATAACTATTAGGATAGGGCTTTAACATCACTGTATATTTTAGAATATTCTTAGTAGTAGTCACAAATTAATGGTTGACATTTATCTCAAAAGTATTTATGTCATTTCTTCTCTTTTAATTAAGTTGATTAATCTAAAAACTTAAATCATCTGAAAAAGTGTCATATGAAGTACCTTTTTTTTTGTAAATCTAGGAATTTCTATTAATTCACAGAAAATTTATATCACCACGAACAAGTATCCAAAATTTTTCCCACCTCACTCTTATCAGATTTGTTGGCCAAAAGAGAGAAACAATCAACATATATCAAAAGAAAAATACATACTAGATATCCACAATTGGAAGCCCAATGGAACCAAAAAACACCCAATATTTGAATGCAACCCACAATCATTTAGGGTTAGAGGAATTTATCAGAGTTGGGTTCTCCACTCCAGTATCAAGTGACAAGAGGGTCTGAAGTCGTAATGCATGTGTTTTTCCATGTTTTTTAGCCTACCTTCCAGACACTTAGCTTCTTGTATATCCTCCTCTACCCCCTCTGTCATGTAGCTAGGTAGTCCTCCATATGCCATTGGTTTCGTTGTAAGTCATTCAAGAGACAATGACAACATTCCTGTTATCATGTTGATCCCGACCAAGTTGATCCAGGAGAAGGGTAATACATTTGAGTTGTTTTTCAAGTGCATTGAGGAGGGGGCAGGGGGTTTCACTCTACTAGGTGAGTGAGTTGGAATAAGGTCCAATGCTTCCCCCAATTCTCTATCCTCCATTTTGTGTGCAATTCTTTTTCCTCTTGGGATAATTCTCCTTTGAACCCTTCCTTGCCACCAATGAATGGGTTCCATAATGGGTTGCTTAAACGGACTCCAGACAAACCAATACCACCAACTTGTCACTACTAAATTTCCATGTGTCCTCATAATAAATCTTATCGAACCACAACACCACCTTACTTAAACAAACCTCCTATACCAGCGCATAGTGCCAACCCCACCTGGTCTGGTGGGATTGACTCGCTTCCAGACCATCTGCCCGCAAGGTTTTCCCCACCAGACAATGTTGATACCCTACGATTTGAGCTTTGTACTCAACATTTCCCTTACTTCAAAACACACTGAATATCTCAAAGAGACTCCTAAAGGCTCTAACAACAACACAACTCCAAAACTAACCACCCTTAGAAATATTTCTATGCACTGAACAAATAAGACCACCCTCCCTTACTCCTAGGGGTCTTTGCAACATACAACGGTGGAGTCTAGGCACAAACCTCAAAAGTTATGCGCTATACCACTATTTCTCAAACAACTAACCCCATAATCAACAGAGGTTTCAAAACATCAATTAACAATCCCAAAAGAAACCAATATAATATAATTACCTGTAATTGGCTAGGAAAACCAGATAACAAACCAAAGGGGAATCCCTAGCTCCATAAGCACTAATTGAAATTCTAGATTCTTTCTCTAGATTGTAAATTGCCTTACATTTGGAGCCCCTAATTCAGCAAGAAACTCCAAATACGAACCAATAGCTCCTATATAAACAAACTCTTTCTAATTATTGAGAATCAAACTGGTAGTCTAGGCTACAAGACAGGGGAACCTTACCAAAGTGTGAGGCTCGGGAATACATATACCTTTCCCCTTGTAGACCACTATGAACAACCTCCACCACGCTAGCTTTGGTACCATCCTATAGGAAGTTGATATGTAATTGAAAACCGAAGGTGATATACAAATTGCAAGTGAAATTTTATATGTGTTTTGGGTAATGGATCAAGTTGCTAAACACATTAACAAGTGATTTTTAAACACAATTAACAACCAAACATAGACAATAAACCATTTCAGAAACACATAACAACAAAACATGATAAAGGAGTTCAACCCTCTCATGGGTTACATCTCCTAGTCTAGCTTCCAATGTAGGGCCTCTTTCATTATGTTCAAAAATATGTGTTTATATGATTTTTTATTGCTTAGAATGAAAAATAAATGTCTCCAATGGATCTAGAACCATCAAAAACCCCCATTTGGGTTCTTTCTGCACCTCATTTGGCCAAAACTTGAGAAAGTTGAGCATGCTACAAGTTTTTCCCAAATTCCATAACTAGTCATCTTACAATTTGACCCAAATCTGGCATGAGCGCCCTAAACCCGGAACCGACCTGCAATTCTGGCCTACAAAGCCGCTCGATGCGTGAAATTGTAGGACAATCAAACTGCCCATTAACGCCTAGTTCCAAAAATTTCGGTCATCTGGTGCGCATAGGACCGAGTTTTAGGCCTTTATTCTCGGGTTCGTGGGTTAAAGGCACACCCCTTTTCCGCTACGGTATGGTATCATGGGTGCACATGTGGCTTGGGGTTGGGCTCCTTACACCTCCACGCACCTAGTTTCTTGTGTGTTATATGACCCCGTGCTGGCCCCTTTTCCGTTGCCACACACATGGTATTATGTCGGTTCCTTGTGACTTAGGGCTAACCCCCCAATCTCTCCACCTTCGGTCGTGGGATTTGGCTCCAGTGTTGGGCTTTATGTGGGTGCTGAGACCTGTGGTCCGGGATAAGCCCTAGCCCTAGGCTCCCTCCACCACGGTCTCATGGGTGTGGGGTGTGGCCAAGGGATAAGTTTTAGCCTGACCCTTCCCCCAAACACGCCCACCATAAGATTAAACCATTTACCATATATGTTAAGTCTTATGCAATGGCGAGTTGGTAAGGCCTTGTGTTGCATGATTTTAGGGCGCAGGTTTGACTCTTGTGGCTACTCGACCTCCATAAAAAAAAAATTGATGCAATGTCTGGAGGCCATGTGGTAGCTAGCCATTGGCCCACATGCCCTTCCTTCATTGGTCCACAAAAATGAACCTCTAATCAATAGAACCGTGCCATTCATGAGTCAATCAACAAGAGACAATTGTCAACATAACATTGGTCGAATTGTACACAGTCATTTGCCTAGTCAACGTACAGGCTGCTGACTGGGCGTACCTACAACCCAACTTTTAAAATTTTAGTTGTTTGGAAATTCAATCAAAACACGATATCAAGAGCATAGAATATTAGTTTGTAGTGAAACGAGTTGCATTGGATTTAGGTCGTTGAGATCTATGCACTGGTATAGGTTTCAGGCATTTTTTAGCACTTTGAATTTTGAGCACTAAACTTATCCCCTGGATCACTCCTCCCCATTGGAAGCGTTTGGACCTCCAAAAGCTCATCTTCAGTTGACAAATAGATGAGGGTATTGTTCCAGGACCTTCTAACCTCAATCCATTTGACTTCGTTTGTTTTTGTCGCTTTGAGCTTCTCATGAAGGTACTTCACTTTTGAAGTCTTTGTCTTTCTCTCAAAGATAGGACCTTCTTGTAGTTCGTCAATATGTTTAGAAGAAAAAACTTTTGTTAAAGAAATATGAACATTTTCTCCTTGACCTTCAATCAAAGGAGACTTATTCAATTTCAAGTTCACTTCAACACTATAGTCATCATGATGCTTAGGATGTCTAGCCTTGTTTTTGGCTTGATTCTTCACCAAATGTGAATGCATCGCCATGCACCATTCTTCCTCAAATCCAAAACATTATGAAACCAACAAGAAGATATTTTCGAACCAATGTCATATTTTTCAAATAGCTTTTACTTCTACTTTTTGACCCTTGCATTCTTTAACACTGGTGTGTTGTCCATACCAATGTTCAACAATGATGCATCTTGCTGCAAATGAACTTCACATTATTTTCCTCGTTTAGGAGGCAACATGCTAGACTCCTGAAACATCTTATCACATGGATTAGAAACCCCACTGAAATCAGATTTCAAACTTGATTCATATCCTTCAAAGACTTCAGTTCCATCAATATCTTTATGTTTAATCATCAACAATGTAAAATTTTGACCTGCATTTATAAACCTCTTCATTTGTTCAACATTCACAAGAGATAGATTCAACTTCTTGCTATGTGCTCTAACAATGTACTCAATCCCATCTTTAAACAAGTGATACGTGTTCTCATGGCGATGAAAGATGGATTTCCTGTCATATAAGTATGGGCTTCCCAAAACAATCCCACAAATGTCAAGTGGTACAACATCAAGTTCTACCTCATCAATAAAATTTGCAGTGATGGAAAATCTAGGTATGCATTTTCTTGTCACTTACAACTTGGCATTGTCACATACCCAACCCAAAGGATAAGGTTTATGATGAGGAATGGTTTCTAAATTTAATTTCGTGACAATGTATTCTGAAATGAGGTTTATTTGTGAACCACTATCAAACAAAGTATCTACCTTGTTATGTTTTGTGATGATTCTAATATGGAACAACTCTATTCTTTTTCTCTTTGATTTTGAGTTTTAATGGGTTTGCTAGAAGAACTAGTACTTGAAATTGAATCCTTACCTTTCAATCCCATGGCTATGCATTTTGTTTCATCTCCGGAATTAGATCCTAGATCTTGTTGTGTAGTCGCAACAATATTTTCTTTCACCCTATTATTATACTTTTTGGGTCTCATCTCAAGATGAAGTTTCCAACAATGGTCTTCATCATGGCCTTCTTTAGAAAAATGTTTACATGTGATATTTTCTCCTTCTTTCTTGATTGAATCATTCTTCTTATCCTTAGCTTTAAACTTCCCTTTTCCCTTTTCTCCAGACTTGAATGACTTCTCACTAGTTTCTTCATAAACATTTTCCCCTCTTGCCTCTAAATGAGTTCCATGTACACAAACTTCATCTAGTTTTTTAGGGTTAAACATGAGAATGGTATGTATCAAGTAACTATGTAATCCTCTAATGTATTTGAGCAAAGTATCTTGAGAGGAAAAATCTATACCAAAAATTAAAGCTCTTTTCCTAAACTCTTGAGTATGACTTGCACATTTTCCCCCTTAGCTTTGCTAAAGTTTGTCCAATCCATAATAGTTTTTTGCATGTATGTTAATGGATAAAAGTACCTTCTTATTGCAACAAAAAAATCATTCCAAGAGGATAAAACCTTACCATGTTTCTTCATGTCCTCTTGAGTTTTGGATTCCCACCAATTAAGTATTGAACCTTCCAATCCAAGAGAAGCAAGTTGAATTTTGGTCTCATCATCCTTGATTCTTTGTATCCTGCAATACACTTCAATCTGACAAACCTAATTATCTAATTTCTGAGCATCTACCTCTCCATCATACATAGCCAATTCAAACTTTATATCAAGCTTAAGAAAAGGAGTTTTACCATGTTCTTTTGGAGAATTTGGAGGTGTTTGTGAAAGGGTAGAAGAAGTAGAATATGAGGATGAAGATGATGATGAGGATGATGGAGGTGAAGGTGGTGGCTTGTCACCATTCCCTCCATTCCCTTTTGGAGGCTTGTCTCCTTTTCCTCCATCTCCTTTTGTATGTTTTGAGCTCTCTCCATAGAATCTTGCATTTCTCTCTTCATAAAGAACCTTTACCATTTCAGACATCTCAAACAATGTTTTTTTGAAAGTTCTTTCATCTTCAAACATCCCTTCAAGACCTTCTTCACGTGCCATGACTATTGAAGCTTGAGGTGTGTTTTTTCTCCTTGAAACAATTTGAGATCTTGGCTCCACAAGTTCTCCTTCACCTCTTTTGAGCTTCAACCTTGTAAACATAAAAAAAATCTTTCAAACAAAATCAAACCTTCATAATGACCTAATGCTCTAATACCAAAATGATATGTAGTTGAAAATTGAAGGTGATACACAAATTACAAGTGAAATTTTATGTGTTTTGGGTAATGGATCAAGTTACTAAAAAAATTAACAAATGATTTTTAAACACAATTAACAACCAAATAGAGACAATAAACCATTTTAGAAACACATAACAACAAAACATGATAAAGGCGTTCACCCCTCTCCTGGGCTACATCTCCTAGTCCAACTTCCAATGTAAGGCCTCTTTCATTATGCTAAAAAATATGTGTTTACATGAATTTCTAGTGCTTATAATGCAAAACAAATGTCTCCAATGGATCCATAACTATAAAAAAAAAACTATCTGGGTTCTTTCTGCACCTCATTTGGCCAAAAATTGAGAAAGTTATGTCTGTTACAAGTTTTTCCTAGATTCCATAGCTAGTCATCCTACAATTCGACCCAAATCTAGCTTGAGCTCCCCAAACTTGGAACTGGTGCACAATTCTGGGCTACAATCCTACCCAATGGGTGAAATTGTAGGACAATTAAACTTCCCATTAATGCCCAGTTCTGAAAATTTCGATCATGTGGTTGCGCATATGACTGAGTTGTAGGCCTTTATTCTCGAGGTCATGGGATAAAGGCACGCCCCTTTTCCATTGTAGCACAGTATCATGAGCGCAAATTTGGCCCGGGGATGACCCCCTAGGGGATGACTCCCTTACACCTCCTTGCACCTGGTTTCTTGGGTGTTATATACCTCGGGGCTAGTCCCTTTTCCGTTGCCACCCACATGGTCTTATGCCAGTTCCTTGTGACTTGGGGCTGCCCCCCCAATATTTCCACCTTCGATCATGGGCTTTGGCTCCGGTGTTGGGTTTTATACGGCTGCCGAGACCTATGGTTGGGCTAATCCTTAGCCCCAACCCCCCTCCACCACGATCTTGTGGGTGTGGGGTGTGGCCAAAGGCTAAGACTTAACCTGACCCTTCCCCCAAACATGCCCACCATAAGTGTTAAATATAACCCATTTACAATATATGTTAAGTATTATGTGATGGTGTGTTGGTTGGGCATTTATTGCGTGGTGCTAGGTCATGAGTTTGACTCCTGTGGCTGCTCGACTTCCTTCATTGGTCCACAAAAACTAACCTCTAACCAATAGAATCACGTGATTCATGAGCCAATCAACAAGAGACACTTGTCAACATACCATTGGCTAATTTGTACACAGTTATTTTCCCAGTCACTGCCTAATCAACATACAAACTGCTGGACTAGGCGTACCTGCAACCCAACTTTTAAATTTTTAGTTGTTTGGCAATTTAATCAGAACATGATATCGAGAGCATACAATATTGATTTTGAGTGAAACGAGTTGCGTTGGATTCAGATCGCTGAGATCTACACACTGGTACATGTTTTGAGCATTTTTTAGCTCTTTAAATCTTGAGCACTAAACTGATCCCCTGGATCAAAAGAGCATCGACCAAAACCTTTCATCCCTGGGTCCCAAATTCTGCCATTGGAACTTCTTAGTTAGCTCTTCTCTGCACCTAAAAACTACTATAGCACAAACACTCTCCCTCTCAAAATCCCATGCTAAGGTTAACACTAACCAAATGACAACCTTCACAGACAAATAAATTCCTCCACCTCCATGACACATGCCCATAACAAAACCGATAAAGCTCAGAACCATGATCACCACCTTCATTTATGTCTTACCCCAAGTTTTGGATTATTCTCCTGTGTTACCTTGCATAGTGACAACTCGCCACGTTGTCTATGCATGAGCTGGCAGGGTTAGTGTGGTAGCGGGTCCCCATTAATCCCTCATTTGCCTCAGTTTGACACCCCCAACGGGGAATAAGGATAATAATACTTTAAAATAAAGTTATAATTTAGTTAATTTTTATGGTTTTTTTTTTAATCTTTGCAATTATTTCAATGGTTATCATGGATCGATGTGTTTAAACATTTACTATCCATTTAATTTATATGGTTGTAGTAGTTTAATTGAGTTGAAAAGCAAAAAGGGCATGACTACCACTAAAATAAATCTCAACTCTCTATCCATCACTATTAGTAAAAATATTCCTTGAATATTTTGTATACTTAAATCCTTACTATTCACATATTGATTATTAATAATTAAATTAAAATTTTGCAATCCCTATTCCACTAGCACAAGCATATTAATTAAATGGCTAGTAAATACTGGTAAGCATCAAAACATTTTTCTTATAATACATCTCACATTTCCAAAAAAATTATTAAAATAAACTATTAAATTGTAACTTTTTTTTTTGTTGGCTTGTGAAACATGTCGGGGGGTTGAGGTTCCGATCACTTAGATATACAGAGGTTTTACAATATGTTTTTTGCGAATTATGCTACCACCTGTGGACTATTAAATAATAATTATAATAATAATAAAACAAGATTCTTAATTATGGAAATTCATCCCCATTTAATAGTACTGATTCTTGTCTTGTAAATAGGCTTTATTACATGCAACAATACCATATGCCAACTTTGGTTCATATGGCACATGTTTATATGACATTTCAGTTCTTAATTAATCAACTAAATCATTGTTACTTTAAAACAATTACTTGCAATAGAATATAATTTAGAAAAATAAGTCATATGAACAAGTGTCATATGAAATCAGTATGGTTTTTTGAGCATATGGTAATGGCAAGCCATGGCATTGTAACAAAAATGATTTACAAGTTAAGAATTTCTATGATAAAGCGGGGGTGGATATCATGGTTAAAAATTTTGTTAACAATTTTTTTAAATGTATATATGTTTTGCTTATATATTAATTTTTTTTATAATAATAATTTAAAATAAAGTTATAATTTAGTTAACTTTTATGATTTTGTTTTCTCTCTTGGCAATGTGAGATGTATGTTTCTCATGATTGATGACTTTCAATGTTTACCATCTATTTAATTTATATGGTTGCAACAATTTAATTGAGTTGAAAAACAAAAAAGACATAACTATCATTAACTTAAATTCCTACTATTCACATATTAATTATTGATAATTTAATTAAAATTCTAGAAACCCTATTCCACTAGCACAACCATATAAATTAAATGACTAGTAAATGCCCAAAGACATCAAAACATTTATCTCATAATACATTCGCATTGCCAAGATTAAAAAAAACTTAGTCTAACTTATAGATGAGATAGATTTTTTCATGGTAATCTCGCAAAACAATTTCAAGAAAGAATGTGATTTTTTGTTATTTAAATTGCATTTTTGAATGCATAAATGGATTCAACACTAGAAATAAACTCTTTGGGCACTCATATTCTACAAATTAAACAACTTAAACCCAATTTTTAAAAAATCTCTACTGTGTTTTGGTTAAAATTAACCAGAAAAAATGTCATTTCGTGTATAAGTTAGCACCTTAAAAAATATTAAAATATTAATATATGATTTTTGTTATTTAAAATGCATTGTAAATACATAAATGGATTTGGGGCACTCATATTCTACAAATTAAACAACTTAAACTCAAATTTTTAAAAATCTCTACTGGATTTTGGTTAAAATTAACCAGAAAAAA
>APFE031416914.1:0-15007 GCA_000404065.3 Pinus taeda | reverse complement strand
CACACATATTAATATAATAATAAAAACATCTATTAACATAATTATACTTAAATGTTATTAACCCATAACTTAAAAAATACTTTTAAACTAAATCATGTTACTTTAAAACCATCGCCGATAATATAATATAATGTATTTTGAATAGGTAAATTTAACTAAATATAAATAAACCAAATATAACTTAAATATGTTTTTTTTTTAAGTGTGGTTCACGAAAACTATCCGGGTAGATCCACCCCAAGGGATCACTTCTGGCCAACTCAGTGGAGCCTAACCCCAAGAGCATCCACAAACCAAATGAGTCGACCCTTGAGGTTACAAATTACAACCTTAAGATTAAAGGGTGTGCTCCCTACCTTATTCTCTTGATTGAAGTTAGCCTTCCCCACATTGAAAGCATGATTATGACTAGGTATCTCATGTATAAGAAGAAGTTATTCAACATGGAAGTCAAGAGGTTTCCTAAAATTGCTTCCAATTCTAGCCAAAACCCCACCTTTAGCTCAATGGAGAATAGCATAAAGGTGCCTAGTCTTGGCTAGAGCATTGGAGGATAAAAGAGGTTATCATCTTGAAAAATAAGGATATTATTAAAAAAATTATTACTTCCAAATTTAAAGATATGTTGTGGGGCCATAAAGAGTTGGAAAGAAAAATGAAACTAAGATATTAGTAAGGTGGTGATCAATCCCAATCTTGAAATTATCTATCCATTTTGACTAGTTTCAAGAACAAAATGAACATTGCTAAGATAATAACTAATTCTCATGAGCTTCAAAATAAAACTAGGCATTCGCTAGTTCCCAAAATGCAAGGGATGAAAGAATTTGTCACCTACCCAATATTAAGAGGGTTGAAGATGGAAAACACTTTCTATTAGATTGCCCAACTTTTACTCACATCAGTTTTAAATTTCAAAATATTTGTCAAACTACTAACCTTCTTGACTTGTAAAGTCAATATAACTACGGCCATGTGGTAACACTTCTCTCTCTTTTTTAGAACATACAAATAAAATGTTAAAAAATCTCAATTAATCTATTTCCTTCTTAATTATCATCCTTATATATTTTAAAATTCTTTGAATAATAAAATCATTTCTTTTACCTTCTATTTATAACTATATTAATTTTTAGATAATGAAAATGTTAATAATATGTTTTTTTAAATTATTTATAAACTATAATTTTTTTAATTATTTGAAAAAATAATATTTAATTTTATTAATTTAAAAAATAAATAGTTAAAAAAAAAATCATCTGAAATATTAATCATCTAAATAAAGAAAAAATAAATGTTTTAACTAAATGATCAACTTACTATGTTTCCACCCCTCTTCTTAGCTCCTAACAAACCTTGATTCAGGTTGGAGTTATAATGGGAAATACGATAGGTTAACCAAAAAATTAACTATGTTGTTATGCTCCTTCTTAACTCCCAACAAACCTTAAATCATTCATTAGTTTAATATTTTAAAATAAAAAGTGACATTTTTATATTTCTTAAAATGTGAATGAATGGCAGTTTCTAACATATACGGATTTTGTTACTCTAATTAGAGAAATGTTGATGAATGATCTTGATCTTGTTAATATTTTTAATTAAAATTTTAACATGGTAAACGATTTATTAAAATGATGTAAAATAATAAATTTTACATAATTCCATTATTGCAATGTGTAAGACAACTAATATTTAATTTTTTTTCTTACTCAAATTGATGATGAGCTAATTCAACTTTTTAAGAAAGAAATAAATTTATTTTAACATCCACCAGGGTAAAGATAGTCTATTGGGACAGATTGCTTCTTCAACTGGTTGATGTATTTGATCCTTTTCCTCTGAACCCTCACAATAAACACTCCCAACTTCTGGACAAACACCTCACTGAAAAGACAATGCCAAAGAATTGATGCTAATATACTACCATAACTGTCCCTTATTTCTCTGAAAACACAGATGATGAGCTGACCCAACTTTTTAAGAAAGAAATAAATTTATTTTAACATCCACCAGGGTAAAGATAGTCTATTGGGACAGATTGCTTCTTCAACTGGTTGATGTATTTGATCCTTTTCCTCTGAACCCTCACAATAAACACTCCCAACTTCTGGACAAACACCTCACTGAAAAGACAATGCCAAAGAATTGATGCTAATATACTACCATAACTGTCCCTTATTTCTCTGAAAACACCGATGATGAGCTGACCCAACTTTTTAAGAAAGAAATAAATTTATTTTAACATCCACCAGGGTAAAGATAGTCTATTGGGACAGATTGCTTCTTCAACTGGTTGATGTATTTGATCCTTTTCCTCTGAACCCTCACAATAAACACTCCCAACTTCTGGACAAACACCTCACTGAAAAGACAATGCCAAAGATTTGATCCTTTTCCTCTGAACCCTCACAATAAACACTCCCAACTTCTGGACAAACACCTCACTGAAAAGACAATGCCAAAGAATTGATGCTAATATACTACCATAACTGTCCCTTATTTCTATGAAAACACCGATGATGAGCTAACCCAACTTTTTAAGAAAGAAATAAATTTATTTTAACATCCACCAGGGTAAAGATAGTCTATTGGGACAGATTGCTTCTCAACTGGTTGATGTATTTGATCCTTTTCCTCTGAACCCTCACAATAAACACTCCCAACTTCTGGACAAACACCTCACTGAAAAGACAATGCCAAAGATTTGATCCTTTTCCTCTGAACCCTCACAATAAACACTCCCAACTTCTGGACAAACACCTCACTGAAAAGACAATGCCAAAGAATTGATGCTAATATACTACCATAACTGTCCCTTATTTCTCTGAAAACACGGATGATGAGCTGACCCAACTTTTTAAGAAAGAAATAAATTTATTTTAACATCCACTAGGGTAAAGATAGTCTATTGGGACAGATTGCTTCTTCAACTGGTTGATGTATTTGATCCTTCTCCTCTGAACCCTCACAATAAACACTCCCAACTTCTCGACAAACACCTCACTGAAAAGACAATGCCAAAAAATTGATGCTAATATACTACCGTAACTGTCCCTTATTTCTCTGAAAACACCGCATTTCAAAATAAAATGCTTTACTGATTCCACTACCCAAAAATACAAAAAAAAACACACACTTTTTCTTCCGAAACTTTTATCCAAACTTTCTACATTTAATTCACTCCACATTGGCCAGCAGTGCTCTTCTCACTTGTGTGCATCATCGTTCAGCGTTAAAGTGGAACCTTCTGGCTTCCGTTTGGTTTAGTTGTGCACCCAACGGATAGCCAATGCCAGCATGACATGCTACTTCATGGAAGGTTGGCGATATCTTATTTTATTTCAGAGAAAACCACTTTGGCTAAATCCAGGGGCCAAAGGATTGTTTAGATCTAGTACGTTAAATATGCAGTAATTTTTTTTTAGTACTTTAGAGAGTTTACCTGTAATTTAAAATTCATGTACCATGGCACAATTTTTAATTTTCTCTTGGTATTCTAAATCAGTTGAAATCATCAAAATACGATAAGAATTTTCCATACAAAATTTATAAAATAACATCCCAAAGAAAATAGTATTATCCCTGGTGATCCCCACTCATCCAAATATAAAAATACTTTGGGCATTTTAATACCATAATATATTCAAACTAATTAATCTGTTATGTTCGCCTTCGCCCTTATTGGCCCATTGCCTCCAACCTCTCCATGGTATGATATTTCAAATGATATTTCTTGGCAGTGTACTGTCCCGTTGCATCCATTTATACCCTTTCTTGTTGTCTGCCTAGACTCGCAGAGGTCTTATGGAAATTTGTCTCACTCTGTTTTTTCGTCCAAGTTCTGTATTCTGTGCTTTCTGATACATCATCAAGCCTTCTTCCATTTTGCTTTTGAGGGCCAGATTTAAAATGGGTGATTCTGAATCCCTAGATGTCCATTCCCACTGGTGGAAAAAAGGTCTCAGAAAGGCCAGCCATTGCTGTGGGGCAGCCATGAAGAACACAGGGGTGCGTTGCTGCCATGGACCCCAGTGGAAAAATCTTGTCAGTAAGTTCAAGAGGGAGGGGAGGAGCATCATCTTCTGCAACACTAAACCCCCCACAGGAGGGCTTCAGTCCCAGTATGACCCATTGAGCTATTCACAGAATTTTGATGAAGGTTGTTGGCGGGACTCCGAGTTATATCCTTACAAGGGCTTTTCTGCGAGATTTGTGGTCACACCCACTGCAAAACCTGGCGAGGAAAATATTATTTGAAAGCCATTAAAACCCACAAGTCCCATGGACTATATCTGTATTTAAAGGCAATGTAGGCATTATTCTTTTTTCCCGTATTAGATCAAGGTGGGTACTGTTGTATCAAGTTCCCAAAAATAGAAACTTGAAGATTTAATCTATCTGTATCCTTTGTTTTGAGGGATGGTGTGTGTCCTTGAGAAGGAAAGCTCTGTGATGTAATCTACTGGGGCTGCTGTCTGAACCGTAATAGTGGGTAGGATATCTTGGGAGAAGTTGGTCAACACAGTTCTCTCTGTTTTTTAAAGAGATATTGAGGTCCAAATTTTTTACTAGGTTGAAACTTGTAATTACACAGAAAAGTTGAAAACATTCTCCCTGGATGATTCAGTCATAGTCTGTGCATATGTTTTGCATTTGTCTCCTAAATGTCCGGGATAATAGTAATGGAGTTTAAATTTTTCTTTCAGTTTGAAATATATTTGTAAGGTATATACTACTAGACTCTTCTATGGCTGATACTAATGTATTAATGAGGAGTTGAAGTAATAATATTGGGAATACATTTGAGTATTTTACGCCAGAATTTTCAATATTACATTTTATGTTGTTGTAAATGTAATTTTTTTTCTTAAGTTTGGCAGGACTACATTTTCATTATGTCCAATTTATTATTCGATAGGTGACTTCACATCAAGAAGTGTTAACATCAAGGAGTGTCTTCACAAAACATGACATCAAAAAGTGTTAACATCAAGGAGTGCCTTAACATAACTTCACATCAAGAAGTGTTAACATCAAGGAGTGTCTTCACAAAACATGACATCAAAAAGTGTTAACATCAAGGAGTGCCTTAACATAACTTCACATCAACATCAAGAAGTGTTAACATCAAGGAGTGTCTTCACAAAACATCACATCAGAAAGTGTTAAGATCACGGAGTGCCTTAACATAACACCCGACAGTCTATCCAAAACCTAGTAGACAGCCAGAAATGTATATTTGAAATCATACTTATGCATATAATTTTTCATTAAAATGGGTTATTAGGTAAAATAGTTTACAGAAGTGCTGCTGTACTCCAGTGATAAATTAATGCAGTATTTTCATCTATGTTTTGTTTGAGAATTTAGAGAAAAAGATGCAGGATTCAGCGTAGGTGGATGGTTTAATGACAAGTTATGAAGTGATGGAACTAATTTTAATTTTAATATTAAACCTCAAAATAGGGATTCAAAACCTCCGAGAATCAACCCTTTTGGATTGAGTCCATGAAATTTTTGACAGAAAGCCCAGCTCGTTAGCAGAAGGACCGCTGGAAATAGCATTTTCCCATAACAGGTGCAAGATCTCACATCCACAGAAAAACCAAAGAAAATGGAGAATGGCATATTGAAATTCTCAGAATATTGCAGATTATTATTATGTCGAACTCTAACAATTTATGTGCTTGGAACTTTAATTTTAAAAAATAGTAACTCATGTTTGGATTTTGATTTTTTAAATCATTAAGAAGAGTATTAAATAAAAACATAATTAAAACGACTTTTAGATAGCTTTTATACTCTGTTTCAAAAACTATTAAAGATACCATAAAACATGAACATAACCCCATAAAAAAAGACATAACTGACTTGAAGAAACTAAGTCTCTCAAAGCTACAAAGATGCCTAGAAAAACATGAGATGTTGAAATGTTGATGCAGAAAAATAAGATAATAACTAAAGAGGAAGAAACATATTGAAGACAAAGAAGATTTTAACTAAAGAGGAAGAAGCATATTACAAATCTACGAAGGAAGATGAAGAAAATTGCAAGATAAGTGATGAAATATTGTGGCCAGTGAAGAGAAACACAGTTGAAGGTATGTCTTTGGGAATTTTATTTTTGTAAAGAAATGAATATGCCCACACAATCTTCGCTTGTTGTCTAGTTTTGAGTAAGAGTGGTTGGATACAATAAAAACACTGTTGACAATGTGAATTGTGTGGTTTTGAGCCAGAGTGGTTGGATAAAATAAAGGCACTTTGTAGACAACATGAAAAAGGGCAGTGGAATACCTTTATGGGAACATGAATTAATTCAAGTCATGTGGGTGATGCATGGGTAAAATAAAGGCACTTTGTAGACAACATGAAAAAGGGCAGTGGAATACCTTTATGGGAACATGAATTAATTCAAGTCATGTGGGTGATGCATGGGTAAAAAACACATGACCGGTGCTTGTTGTGATGAAGAAAGCAAGACAAATATAGTAGTAGCGACCAAAGATGAGTTGTAGTAGAAAGCAAGTTGGAAGTTCTAAATTTAGGTATTAATAGTGTTATTGTAATGTTGCAAGTAAATATAAAATAATGAATTTGAAAGGATGCTAAGATGAAGATATTGGCCATGAAATAAAGAGATAAGGTTCAACATAACAAAGAGTGGGATTACTGAATGAAGGTGTGATATAAATCATAATCATACGATGCATTTTTTAATAACTTGGGGAGTTCGACGGAGGAGAATCTCTAATAATTTCATGATACCTAATAGATTCTATCATCCAAATGAAAATTCAAAGATAAATAGGCGTGTCAGGCATGTGCAAAACCTATCTATGTTAAATTGGACCCGCACATTACTATATTTCTATGTGAAACATGAGTCATTGCATACATTAGATTAAATAAAGAGAAGGTTCACATGTTAATGAGTTAGGGGTCATGTATTTATGGATTAAAAAGCATGGTTCTAGGGGGAAAATAAGACATGAACAATCAAGACCAAATGACTTGACGATGAGAGAACCTAGAGTGACAACCATTTTTTGGCATTTGAAGAAGTTGAGTAATCAAGAAGATTGAAAGTGAATGAATAAGGAAGTTAAAAGGACAATAAATGGGTCATTGTATAGAACTCAAAGTTAAATAGAAGAAAGCATAAAAGAGGTAGGAGGCTCTAAACCAAGAAAGATTAAACTATAAGAGAGAGCCCCATGTTGGAAAGTAGTTAATAAAATGATAGAGGAAGGGATGAGTTCCATTATGATAGAGATAGGGAGTCTCATATTTTGAGCACTAAGTCACCTTGCAAGATTGTAATATTTTTTGTATAATAATGATAAGGATAACTTTTTCCCCATACATATGTCGAATAGACCCTGCATGGCCCTTTATCAAAAGAGGATCTCAATTTAAACCTCTTCTTTTCGCCTTTCACTCATGGCAAATAGAAACTTATAGATTCAATCACCATGGATTCTTTCTCCCACATTGTCTCCAAGCTTTCTTCCAACCTAAACCCCCACTTTATTCATATATGATTTTGAGCAGTTGGTTGTATAAATTCCAACAATAGATCTAGAATCAATAGTCGGTCCAACAAATCTGTGTTCGGTTGATTGAAAGCGAGGCCCACAAGTTTTTGTTGAGATTGAGCACACCTTTGCTCTACTAGTATAATGGTCAAGCAAGCAATAAATTCCTCCTATGTTAGTCGAGCCTGCTTGCGTATCCTTCCATATAAAAAAAGAACTTTCAAGTTAGAATCTTGTTTGATGGCTTTTGTGAATTTTATTTCATGTTTATTTTGTTTAAAGCATTGTGTGTGTACTTGATCATCTCAAACCCCTTCATCACCCAATTTTGCAAGACACACGTACTATGATGACATGGATGCTTGTTTGTTGACATGGCAAGTCAGGTCGTAACTTGATGCTTCTACATCAAAAGGAATCTTACTTAGTGATCCAATTCTCTTCAATTACCAAAATTATCCAAGATCTTTTACTTCTATCATGTTAGAATAACTGCACATGAAAGAGTATAGAACAACCATATGTGCACGCTTTAGGGAAGATGAAACATGATGACAACCATCAAATCAAAGCACAAAACACATTGATAAGGTAGTTCAACCATTGTGGGTTACATCTCTGGGCTCTGGTGTCAAGAGTGGGGAGGCCGCTTCATTAAATGTTGCAAGATGATGATGAGTACATAGTACATTGTTTGTCATTACAAGGACAAATACCTTCAACTAGAGTGACATGGGTGACCACCAAACTAAGTTTTTTTCTAGATAAGCTAATCAACTATCAAAGACCAATCAACCATGTATCCCCGAATCAACCATTACCATAACATAAATACATAAAAAACTCTAGATAAAGATCATCCTGTCTGTCCATGAGATGTTCTCAGGATCTCTCACTCATGTGGGCAAATTCCCTCAATAAGAGTGGCATGTCTCTCCACAAGATGTTCTCCCTATAGAATCCCTCACTCAAATGGGCATTCCTTCAACATGACAAGCTAATAAAATCTCAAAAAATGTGGCATACAAGTATCCCTCAACATAATGGTAATCAAGAACCTCAACAACAAAAACACCATCTCAACAAATCAGAAGAAAGATATGGCATAAATGCGTCATTACCTCAACTTTCAGGAATTAACGGAAAATTCAAAGCTCATTTGACAAAATGGACTACACCATTGATCTCATGGCATGAAATCATGTCAAATGCCTATAAACTTTTCCCCTTTTTGACACCATCAAATTCTAGACCTTCAAGAATCTCAAAGATTCCCCCAAAGATTCTTTCTTAGAGATTACCAAAAAATTCGTTGCTCGAATGAAGATTTTGAGCACACCACTACGCTCCTTTCAAAATTCTGTGAAAAATGACTATAAAGTTGGCATCATTCTACTTCTGTGAAAATTCAATGTCCAAGGGAATCTTTTAGATTCCACAAGATTTTGCAAAGATGCCTTGCTGCTAGACGCCTGAATTTTTGCTACTCAGAGGGAGAAACAGACCACATGATTGGACCCTTGGTGAGAAAACGTGCAAAATTGACTACAATCTTGACAAATTCTGACAGTGACACCTCTGACCCTCTAAGGGAATCTTTTCAACACCTTGACATATTCCCCCGCTCATGGTTCCACTACCTAGGTCCTGGTTCTGCTACTCCTCCATCGCCAGTCTCCTCTGCTGAGCGAATGTGTGAGTTCTTATACCATTGCATTGATGAACATTTCCAAGTGGGGCCGTTGGCCTGTTGGTAAAGGCGCTATGTTGGGAGTGGGGTGGTCGGGGGTTCCAACCCCACCGACCCCCCATATGGAATGGGTACGTTGTATTTTTAACTTGTCGATTGAATATGTAACAGTGGCGGTTTAACATTTTTCAGTGGTCACATTATATTTGGAATGTGGTTATAGAAAACGGTTACATATAACATTGTTGTAGCATTATGGTTTTTGGAACGTGTATTGTGGCATTGTTAATGGGATGGGATTGCCAATGGTGCAAGTCGGCCACATGGCCCGGAGGGTTTCAAATTTTCCCATTGGAAAATAAGGGTCACTGGGAAAATTAAGTAGGCAACAAAGTTGCCCTTTCTGGTGGCTGAATTTCCTGTGTCGAGTCGCTGCCAAATTGTTGCATCGTTAAGACTGCCACTTGGTCAAGTTTGACCAAAAATTTGAACAACTGTAACTTGAGCATACAAAATCAAATTTGAGTTTTGTTTGCACCGTTGGAATCAGGGCGGCGAGCACTACGATCTGGTCCCGATTTTTCTTCAATATGATGACTTTTATTGTTGAGCTTATCCATAACTACTGTTGAATTCTACACATGTCTAGAGCCACCTAGATCATTCCTCCCCACTGAGGAGATTTTGGTCGTCCAAAAGCATGAACATTATCTGAAACTACTGTGTTACATTGTCTTCTCCATAAGTGTCCTGACATGTCACACTTCCTTCTCCTTCACCCTTGTTCTTCGAACCCATAGGTGATGAACCAACACCTGCATCCCCTACAGACCTGTATTACATCTTTGCAAATTACATGCTCAATTACATGACCAATCATGACCCAAACATCCCCATACTTGCCAGGAGTTTATAAGACACACTCTTTGGTCTAGTTTACATCATAATAGAATCCAATACTCCAAAAACATCATCGTTGCCTTAACAAGCGATGGAAAACACATCATCACTTTTACATTTATATTGCAATGCATGATTTACAAAATGTGGCCATGAAAAGCTACCAAATATAGTAAAACCATCTCTTACTCAATAAAGTGAACCACCGGGAATGTGGCAGATTTGCTTGTTGAATGTCTTCACTAGCTGTTTTCTGCACGGGTGCTTTGTCCTTGAGACGTTGCTCTGGATGGAGCCTCCAACATGTGGCTCTTTCATGTCCACCTCTATTGCAATGACTGCAAAAAGTATTCTTCCTCCAGACATGCTTAGCCCTCTTCCTTCCCTGATGTGGAGAAGGATTTTAACGCCTCATCCTCTTTTTTTGTTGCCATTCTATTCCAGCACTCAGCAACCACACAGTTATGTAAACCACAAAAAATACATGTTTTTCTATTCCATGATTTATGCTCATCATTAACATGCTTGTAATCAAAATGAACTTTAGAATACTGAGACTTGTTATACCTCTCTTGACTGTCTCTAGTGCAACCCTGGCGATGAGAGCATGCCTTAGCTCTTCCTCTGTAATGTGCATTATCATGGGAGGAACGTGACGTGTTCCAATTGTCCTCTTTCTCCAATGGATTCGATAATGTCTTGGAAGCTTTTGCTACTTTTGAGCACTCTTCGTCTGTGTACCCCAAACCTGCAAATCAAGGTCTTTATACAACCTCCATTGGCTGAGTCATTCCTTGGCCATTAACACCAAGTCATCCTCCTTTATATCCCATCTTGGTAAAGAGTCTCATGCTAGTTCCTGAAATGGGTACCTCCATGTTTCCAAAAGAAATAATGTCAGGTGAAAATGAAATTGAAGAACGATCAACATTGTTTACCTCAGCTGCCAATTCTGAAATAGGCGATGATGACTTCGCTAAGCCTTCGTTGTGCCTCAACTCTTCCAAGGCCTCTTACGTGATGATCCGAACTTAAACAGGAACACAAAAACTTACAAATATAATCATAAACACAATGACGCAATAGAAAAACACTTCATTTCATTAATAGAAAAATACTAAATTATGCTTACAAACATAATGGAGATAAGATAGCTTGGGCGATGGTAGCTTATCTCTGAGAAGAGATGTGGCGGCTATATGCCTCTTAATTGTGTTACAATGAGGCCCAGGGACCTATTTATTATTGGAAAACATGAGAAAACCCTAAAAAACCAAAACCCTAACCCCAGGAGATGTAACAAGAGTTTGTGGGCCCTGTTAGGGTTAGTTGGGCAGCCAACTTCCCGGGGTTGTAACTTGGTCATATTATCTCTGTTTGACGTGTACGATACTTTTTTGGAAAGATCTCACCAAGTACAACAAGTTTCATTGCAATACCTTGCCTATGGATATGGGCTTTCTGCGAACCCCAAAAAAACGTCGTTTATGGGGTCAAAACTACTTCGGATGTTCAGGACCCAAAAAACTGCTAAAAATAGTAAATGATGAAATGAACAAGGAAACCTATGAAACTGACTAGGGGGTCTAGGTGGCATAGTTGATTGTCCACCAATATCCACCTAGATCACGTGACTTTTAGATGAAGCTACAATCTCTACTTCTCCTGTTTCTCTTCTCATAGAAGTCTCCTCAATTCATCATTTTCCTCTTGAAGGCTTTGATTGATCTCCTGAGTCGAATGATGAGAAGAAATTGAAGAAGATGAATGGTCACTGGATGATCTGATTTAAAATATTATATTTCTGTGCTAAGATCCTCCCGAAATTAGAAACAAATGCTTTCATTGTGCTTAATGATTCATGAATTTTTGCAAGTGAAATAATGCGTTTTTATGTTAATTTTATGAGCAATTTAACATAAATAAGAGACTGAACAACAATATAAACATGTATAGAACATCATAAAAAACATATTACAACAGGGACATGATAAAGGAGTTCACCCCTCCTGGGTTACGTCTCCTTGGTCCAGTTTCCACTGGCTTGGGCCTCTCTATTATGCTCAAAAGTGTAAAAAGATGTGTTTACAATGCTCAAATGCTTCTGAAACCTGCTTCAATGAGTCCAAAATGTCCAAAAATGGTTATCTAGCCTCTTTTTTCATCTAATTTGGTGGAAAACTGAAGAAGTTATGACCTCTCCTAGTTTTCCCAATATTCGCTCCACAAATTGCACCATTTCTAGCATGATCCTACAATTTTGCTCCAAAAAGCATTAACTGGGTGAAAATTTCACCGCGCAATGGCTATAAGCTATCGACACTTACAATTTCATCGTAAATCACAATTGGTGGGTCTTATGGTTTGCGAACGCAGCGTGGCGATATGCGATTGCGATAAGCGGGGATCTGACGGAACTATCAACTACAGTATAATCTATATCGCATCTAGAATACATTGCAAATCACAATAGGCATAGTCAGGGGGTAAATACATATAACGGGACTTCCCTTCTACGATGTCTGATTGCGATCATCGCATTGAAACCCTGACTTGCTCTGGGGCCAATTCTTAAATGTCTTCCCTGTTGCAATGTGCCATTGCAATTATCGCATCGCACCCTGGCTTGCTATGGGGCCAATTCTTTAACGTCGACCCACCTCCGATATGTGATTTGTGAAATGCGGGGCCAATGGCAGCCTACCACTTGGCTCTTCCCCATTCGTTGAAGAGTCCTGCCACGTCATCTTCTTTTGCCATCTGTCCAAGTCAGACCTGAACTTTGACTTGCTCTAACTTCTTCATATGAGCTCTGATTTGAGTTCAGTTCACACCTTTGGAATCAGGATGATGAACACTTTGATTTGAAACTAAGTTTATCGAGATTCTACCACTTTGAGTTTTGAGCCTAATTTTGAGCACCTGATCACTCCTCCCCACTAGAAGCCTTTTGGACCCCAAAATATCACTTTCAATTGTCCAATAGGTGAGGGTACAGCTCCCTCACCTTTCCAACCTCTATCCATTTGGCTTTTAAAGGATTTGTACCCTTGAGCCCCACTCAAAGATAATCAATACTTCCCCTTCTTGATGTCCTTTTTCTTCTGTCAAGTATAGTGTCTTGCTGAAGCACATCAAGGAATTTTGGAGAAAAGTCTTCAATAGATGGGATTTGAATATTCTCTCCTTGATCTTCAATCAAAGGATGCTCATACAACCTTAAATTCTCAACATTAACAACAACATAAATTTGCAAATATGAAGGCAAATCCAACTTGAAGGCATTGTTACCAATCTTTTCCAAAATTTTGAATGGACCATATCTAATTGGTTTTATCTTTTTACCTTCTCCTTGCAACCTCTCTTTGTTAATGTGAAGCCAAACTTCATCACCAACTTGGAACTTGTGATCTTGAGGATGCTTTTTGTGCCTTGCTTTGTACTTGCCTTGGCTTTTCTCAAGTTGTTCTTGAACCTATTGGTGTACTAATTGGATTTGTTTAATGAATTTTCTTTCTTTGTCTATGTCGCTATGACCTTCAATAGCAACATTTTTGCCAAAAATAAAATCCAAAGGATATTTAGGCAAGTATCCCAAGAATGCCTCAAATGGTGAAGTTTGAGTTGAAGAGTGCTTGGCTTGGTTGTAAGCATGCTAAATATAGTGCAAATGTTCATCCCACAACTTAGGATGCTTGCTGCAATACCCACGAAGAAGACGAATCACTGTTTTTTTCACCACTTCTGTTTGATCATTTGTTTGTGGATGAAAAGTTGTACTCTTTTTTAGTTTGGTGTCCATGAATCCCCACAAGCTTGACCAAAAATTCCCAACAAAGTGAGAATATCGATCACTAACAATGGAGGTGGGAAATCCAAAATGCACACAAACATTATGAAAGAATAACTAAGCAGTTTGTTTAGCTATAAATTTCTTTTTACATGGCATCAAAATACACATTTTGCTGAACCTATCCACAACTACATAGAAATAATCATGACCTCCTTTTGACAATGGAAGACCTCCTACAAAATCCATAGAAACACTCTCCCACGATCGTGAAGGAACCAGAAGTGGTGTGTACAATCCTAACTTTCTATTGCTAGGCTTACTGATTGCACATAATGAACATCCTTTAATAAAACGAGACACACTTTCAAGCATATGAGGCCAATAACGATACCTATGTATATGTGCCACCATCTTACTTACACTGAAATGACCAGAAATAAGAGAAGTATGTGCCTCTCTTATGATGTTAACTCTTTCTCCCTATGGAATACAAAGCTTGCCAAGATGGTACAACAAGTTATCATGCAAATGATAATTCAATTCCTCTACTTGTTTATCTTGACTCAAGCTTGCATAAACATCTTGAAAGTCATTATCTAAAGCATATTTCTCCATACAACTTTCATGTAAATCAAAATTTTGCTTGATTAAAGGAGTTGCACTAACAATAGGCATAGAAAGCATGTCAACAACTTTATTGTAGATACCTTTCTTATACCTTATTACCAAGTGGAATTGTTGACGAAAACCCATCCATCGGAAGTTCCTTGATTGTTGAAACTTTGATTGTGATTGAAAGTATTGCAATGGTTGATGATGAGTGTGAATCACTATTTCCTTACCCTTTAATTAGTGTTTCCATTTTTTCACACTTTGCACCAATGCATACAATTCCTTGTCATACGTAGGATAGTTAATCACTGTAGGCTTTAACCCCGTACAAAAATTACTTGCATATGAATTCTAAAACATAGAAAATAAATAATGCGAGATCATAACACATAAAACACATATACACAGAGATTTTCCCCTAGATCCCAAAACTGGGACTACTAGCTTGATTTTTCATTATGTTCCTTTCAA